>NDGN011239303.1:0-14430 GCA_002564285.1 Tympanoctomys barrerae | reverse complement strand
GCCCTACCTACCTGCCCGCCTGCCCTACCTACCTGCCCGCCTGCCCTACCTACCTGCCCGCCTTACCAGCCACATGTTGCGGAGCATACATGAAAAGGAAAATGACCCCAGAGCTTGCTGTGAGGTCTCCGGCTCTCGCAGGTGGGCAGGGGACCCCCAGCTCTCCCTGGCCCTCTCCTCCCATTTACCGACACCCCTTTCCAGGCAGGCTGTGGGTGGGAGGACAGGAGGAGAGCTTCCCATGGGAAAGTCTGAGGCCTCACCATGACAGTCCTTCCTCCTCAACCCAGGCTGAGAATAGACAAGGCCTCAGCACCGAGCAGCAGGACCTGGCCTTCTGGGAGCCCCTGCAGGGGACCTGGCTGCAGACCAGGGGCTGAGTTCCTCCTGCAGCCTCCTGGCCACCAGTGGTCACCTCCCTGGCCCCACGGCTCAAAGGACTCTGGGCAGTGATGCTGCAGGCAGGGCCCACGCTGCTCCTTGATGAGCATCCGGCCTGGCCTCTCTTGTCACCTCCCAACTAAAATGCTATTCCTGCCACAAGGACAGCAGTGACAGAGGCAGGCTCAGCACTCACCAGAGGAAGGAGACCTGGTAGAAGAGCCAGAGGAGCCCAGACTGGGGGTGCCCCTCTTCCCTGTATCCCCACTTCCCACCCTAGGCTTGAGTGGCGCTGGCCTGTTTAGCCGCTAGGCAACTCCATGGTGGGGTGGTGGTGGTGGCGGTGGTGGTGGAGGTGGTGACTGTGCATCCTGGGGAACAGACCGCGCTCTCTGAAAATCCCCAGCGAGTTCTGTTTGTTTAACAGCGTGAACAGCTGTGAGGATGGTTTGGGCATATTTGGAGCAGTTCCTCTACTTTGGAAAGAGCGTAGGCAACACGCAAGAGCTCTGACAGAGGCACCCTGTGCAGAAGTCCCTTCTGGCTGGCACGCTGGGGCATCTGCCTCACCTGCCCAGGCCTCAGTGTTCAGGCCAGAGGCTGGGCACGTTTTCCTAGTCAAAGTAATAGGGTGTTAATTCTAGAGCGCACACAGTGAATTCTGAAATAGCGCAGGAAGGACCTGAAGGCAATAACTGGCAGGGAAAGGTGGAGACACCCAGTTCTGGTGCTTCAGGCCCCGAAGGCTCCCAGCCAGAGCTCGGGCAGAACGCTGTGAACCTGCTCGGCACCTGTAGCTCTGCGCGATGCTAGCACCTGGCGGGGGCTTCTTAATTCTTCTGGGGTTGTGGGGGGAACGATGGCCAAGCAGCCACATACTCAACTTTTGCTGTGGCCACACAGGACAGATGCTTCACATAATTTAAAGGCCACCTTATTGTCACCACTTCATGGATGACATCAGCTCCCAGAGGTTAAGTCAGAGGGTTTCTTCCCAACCATCAGCCCCAATCCCAAACCTGGCCTTTAAACAAAAGCAGCTGCCATATTACTGTGGCCCACAATGAAATTCAGCATTCTTCTGTCATTGATATGACTTACAGGGTGCTTCTCATATGGATGCCTTTCATCTCTGCATTGGAGGCTAAGATAAACCTGCACGCACGGCACTTACTTCAGTCGTTTCAAGGACTAAAGAACAAAAGAAAGTGAATCTGTACTAAATCAGGCACAATAAGAGGAAGCATTTTTAACAAAATATTATGGTAAGCACTTCGGGTTTCCATAAATCACTCCCATTGAGCCTGACATCCTTAAATTACTATTGTTGTGCTATTCCATATCCACAGCTGATGAAAATGCAAAACCGGGCCAAGTTCAGAGCTGGAAAAATTCTTAACTTCAGTTGGACTCTGCAT
The DNA here is from genome assembly GCA_002564285.1 of Tympanoctomys barrerae. Taxonomy (NCBI): domain Eukaryota; kingdom Metazoa; phylum Chordata; class Mammalia; order Rodentia; family Octodontidae; genus Tympanoctomys; species Tympanoctomys barrerae. Next base: position 12,631 of record NDGN011239303.1, on the reverse strand, counting down.
TACAGAAATGGCAACAATAAAAAAAAAAAAAACACGAAACCTTCCAGGATTTAACAAATTTCACTACAAATTACAAGGCAGAGCCTTTCAACAATTAGATGCCTGTATGAAAAGAACATTTTCCAAATCAAATTTCCCAGAATTTTCATTAACAAATGTCCCCATGGTGCTCTCAGAATTGGAGCCAACATAAAAACTGGTGTGAAAATTAGTGAACATTTATAAAGGGCAGACAACTGCGGGGGTGGGGGGAGGAGATGGGGACAGGAAGGCGGCATTTGCTATTTATTTGGAGTAATTAGCAAAGCAGAACCAGCTGAAGGCCGGCACCGCGGACCTCGCCCGAGTGCTGCAGAGAGCCGACTTTTTAAAGCCCCAAGTAAGTGGATGGTTAGGTGCAATTTCACGCCTCGCTGCACAGCCAAATAAAGGGGAATTTTTTTTTTAAGTGTAATTGAACTTTTGCAGCACTGCTGAGCTTTCCTTCCTAACTTGAAAATTCCAGCTATTCTGGGAGCTGTACACCTTTTAGCTACAACGAGACTGAGTCACATGCAAGTAAAATAAAGATTTCTTTCATCGTGGGAGAATTCACAAACTTTTTTGTACTTTAGATGACTGCAAAAGCCCCACCTTTCACCAGATGTGTGGAAATACGTTTATTCTCTCAAAACACCCAAGCTGAACATGGCTTGAGTCCCGCCCCAAGCTTCCCAAGCAGAGGGTGGCAAAAGAAGCCAGGGTAAACTGGTGGCGCACGTACTGAGCACTTACTGCACACCACGTGGCCCTGAGCTGGATACCGCCAGCATCTGCTTTGCAGCTGAGGACACTGAGGTCAGGGGAGCCAATGACTTCCTCGAAGGCCACATGCTAGAGGTGGGTAGGTGGGCAGCCGCAGGGTGCGGCTCCCCAGGGACCCCCCAAGCCCACCCTGGCCACCCCACAGATCCCGCCATCGTCTGTGTAAACACAAGGGTCTGGACGGAGCAGACAGCTCCTTTATAAACAAGCAAGAGCTCAAACAGCTGGCCCTGCCGCTGCAGCCAGATGCTGTGCAGGTCCGAGCCCTTTGGCCTGCGCTGTCCACACAGGATAAATACCAGGAAACCTCCTTCCCAGGACACCAGCCTCGGGTCCCTGGGGCCACAGGTGAGGAGCAAGTCTCCGCAGGCTTCCAGCTGTGTGTGCCAGGGTGACACAAACGTGGAATCTGCTGCCGTCCCCAGCCCGACTGCAGCCATTGATCACAAATCACGTGCCCTACCTTCCTGCACGTACATTTAACGTGCACCCCCATGTGCAGCCAGCTCAGGGGTCAGTAGCCTCACATTTCTGTGCAGCCATCGTCACTGTCTATCCCAGAGCCCCTGCCTCACTCAACCCTAACTCCGCATTCCTCTGCCCCCGCCCCATGCACCCCCTCCTCCATTCCCCCTCTGAGGCTGGCTCGTAGGGCACCTCCTGCACAGGGGTCCGAGGCCTCCGTATCTGGTTTCCTCAGTGCAGTCACCCCACCCGCCCCCGCCCCCGTCTGAACGGTTCTCCTCTCGGGGCTCAGCCACATTCATGGATGGACACCCACGTTTGGTTCCTGTCACACACCCTGTGCAGACATAGTGTCTTCTCTCTGGAGTGATGCACATGACCACAAGAGCTGAGTGTTTATGAGGCCCTGTTCCTGAAGGCTACCTGTGAGGGCTGAGGCTGTCACTCGGTCCTGGCAGTAGAAATGCTAGCACCTCACTTTAACCCTAAGGAACACCGAAAGCTGGCTTTCTAAGATTCATCTCCTACAGTTTTAAACTGTTGATACTTCAATCAGATGCTCCAAAACATTGTGGAAGTCAATGGAAATGGCCTGGAGGCTAGGTCTGACCCTGGGAGCCTCCTAATGACCTTGGCCCTCTAACAATCCCAGGAGGTGGAACTGGGAAGATGAAGAAGTCAGCTCAGAGAGGCCGCGTCGTCTGGGACTGAGGGCAGCGCCATATCTGGGCACAAGTTTGCGCTAAGTTCTGCCTCTTCCCACATGTCACTGCTGCATGTGTGCAGATGCTTCGGGAGTGACAGCATGGCTATGCATTAGTACACGGCCAACTGTTAACACCGGTGATGAGGTGGCTTTGAGCAGAGCCCTCAAGAGTTCATTAGGCTAAAAAGTTTCCAGAAGCCCAGCCAGGTGGGGGATGCGGGTCTTATTATGGGCTCTGACCACCCAGGAGCAAAAGAAAAGAGCGCCTGCACCTCTAGCTGGGCCCATCAGAACGCCAGCTGTGCGTCAGGACCCTGGCGATGAGGACGTCCCCAAGGCCTGCGCTGATGCTGCCGAGACTCAGGCCTGGGACACAGGCTGCCATTAACCTCTGGGTTCCAAGCCCAGACGCTCCCAAGCTTGACTGGCCCTCAAATGCAGGACACAGGGCTCCTGCGGGCTCATCAAGGGCTTAAATGGCACACCTGTTTTCTCTCTCAGAAGGATGGCAACAAAGACAGTGTTTAAAAGCATTCGTCTTGGCCGCAGATAACCCCCTGACACTGCCTCTGCGCCATCCTGGTACGCGGCACCACCTGTGGGCCCCCCTGAGGACAAAACCTGTAGGACTGCGGTAGGCCATGCCCCAGGAAGCGTTCCTCTCTGGCTGTGGCATTCTTTCGGGTGCCCCCAGAGTGTTCAGGACATTCTGGGCCCTGTGGAGACCCCTGCCCCAAGAGTCACATCCTATGGGACAACCAGACAGCTCCAAAAGTAACACAGATATCTACTGTGTTGAAAGGTGGCGACTGCCACAGGCCTCGGGGTGGGGCAGCGCGACCTGCGGCAGGCAGCACACGGCCAGTGGCTGCAGGAGGCTCTTGCGTGGCCCTGTCCGCTCCTATTCAACTCTGGGCCTCGGAGTTTTAGTCTCTGCAGGGCATGACTCAGCGAACGGAACAGAGCAAGGCCTTTAATGAAGACATGATGAGGCAGGCCCACCTTCCCGGCAGCACCTCCACCTAAGAGTCGGGTGTCTCCCCCGCCCCGCCCCTCCCCTGCTCCACCCTGTCCTCCTCTTTCCCGAACCACATGCTGGTGAATGACCCCCCCCAAGAGCCACATTTTGTGAGGTGAGATCCTGCCTTCCAAGCTGTGTTACCCCGAAGTCACCGCATCCACGGTTCCCGGGGCCCTCTGTCCCCACGGCCTGACCAGGCTGCCCTCGGTGTTGTGTGATAGTGGGTCTCCCACTGCCCTGGTGAGCTGCGTGCAGCATCTTCTGTGCCAGTCTGCTGTCTCGTGGGGGGGGGGGATGGTCAAAGAGCAGCCACTAGGGAGTGAAGAGGGCCTTGGAATTCACCAGTGCGTCGTGCAGTCTGCACCCCACTGCATTGAGGGGTGACCCCTGCCAAGGCCATACACCTCTTCTCCTAATATCCATTTAATATCATTCTTTAAAATGACCCATGTTTTTCATTTATTTAAAAAGTAAACCTTAGGTAAGGAGAAAACCAGTTCTACTGGCCTAAAATAGAAAGAAACTCTAAAAATAAATACAAGGAAGGGAAGTTACTAAATCATAACCAGATACTGCAGCATGCTGGGGGCTTTGGCGTCTGAGGCCGGCTCTCCCTTTGTGTTATAAAAGGGAGATCAGCAAGTGATGCCGAGGCTTGGGGCATGCAACACTCACACGAGATTTTCCACTCGGCAAGGCTGGGGAAGAGCCGGCAGGGGGCGGGGGCATGTCCGGCCCGCTGTGCACGCGTAGTGGCTTTCCTAGGGTCACCACTCGCTGTGTGAGAAGCTGCCACAGACGAAAAGACGCTGAGGGCCACCGAGCCCAGAAGACGGCAGAGCTGCGGAGGGCGGCCGTGTTCCCCGTGGAAGTGGACCGGAAGGGGCTCGGCGCGCGGGAGCCCTGCGGTTCACACACGGTGATCGGAGGCGGTCAGGCCGGCTGCAGCCGCAGCTCGTGTCCCCTGGCGGCCCAGGACACACAGGACCTCGGGAGCACCAACCACTTGTCAGAAGAGGGAGTTGCCTCTCGCCTCCGTGAGGGCCCCGAGTGAGCCGGCTCCCCGGGCCAGCAGGGGCGCTGAGCCGCTGGACCTCGGGAATGGGTCAGAGCCCCCGGCTCCGCACAGGTCCCCGCGGCGCTCCTGGGGCGGCCTAGAGCCAGCTTCAGGTCTGGTGTGGCCCCTGGTTACTCTGGACTGTGTGCTGGGGTTGGGGTCTGTGTTTAATTTGTAAATTCCCAACATTTAAACCTTAACTATATTGTTGTGGTAGACAATACACAACATAAAGTTTCACATCTCAATCTTTTTTTTTTTTTTTTTCTAATACTGGGGACTGAGCCCCAGTCCTCTTTTTCCTTCCTTCATTTTGATGCCCGGTCTGACCAAGTCACTGTGACTAGGCTTGGATTTGCAGCCCTCCTGCTTGGCCTCCCCGAGTGTGAGCACAGCCACGCCTGTGTGTGCAGGCCAGCCACGCCGCTGCGTGAGCGTCACCACAGCCACCTCCGGGGCTCCCCACGTCCAAGCTGGCCGCCCTCCCCCGCTAACCGCTGCCTTCCGTGCCCTGGCGGCCACCACTCTGCCTTCGGCCTCGACGGATGAACTATGCCCGGTGCCTGCGGACACGGATCACGACATTCGCTATTCTGCGCCTGGCTTGTCTCACTGCGCTGAATGTGGCCAGGTCCACCCGTGTCGGAAGAGAGGCCAGGGTTTTCTCCTCGCCTCCTTCTCCCCCTTTGAGGCAGGGCCTCGTGATGCTGCACATGCTGGCCCCCAACTCCTGAGCTTAGGAGAGCATCCGCTTCAGCCTCCTGCGTGGCTAGGACTACACGCTCTGACACTGTACGGTCTCCTTTTCAAGGCTGAATAATATCCTGTGGCTCACGAGAACCACGTGGTATTTATGCCGTCATTCGCAGATGGATACCTGGACGCCCCCACCTTTAGGCGCTGTGACTGCTGCTGCTATGAGCATGTGTCCAAAACTCAAAGTTTCCGCTTTCAGTTGCTGGGGTGGATAAACCCTCAACTTTACATCTGATTCAGAAGGCGCTCACTTCTCCTGGAGCATCGCCAGTGGATGGGCCCCGCCTTCCTCTCCTGCCCCCACCTCCCTGGTCAGTCCTCGGTCTGGGACGCAGCTGTCCCCAGCGCCTGTGGGGTGGAATCCAAGGCCGCTCGAGCCCCTTGACAGGCTGTCAGCAGGGCACAGAGCCTGCAGCCCCCACCCAGGTACCCAGGTCACCCCTGGATGACGGTCGGAGGAGCTCCATAGAGCGAGGCGAGCGCTCAGAGTCCTGTTCCTTGTGCTGCTGCGGGAACGGCGGGGAGGAAAGGGCTGCCTGTGCTCCTCGCAGGCGCAGTCTCCCCGGGCGGCAGGCAGCTGCCTCAGGCCCCGCAGGTCAGCAGGCCAACTGCGCGCTCCCTGTCAGGCCCGTGGCATTGGACCAGGACCACTGGACCAGGACCACAGAACGCCACACCCCGATTCCGAGGAGAGTGCGCTCCACAGGGGTGCGCGATGGGGGGAGATGGGTGAGCTGTGCCAGCCCTCGCACTCCTCGCAGGCCCCTGCCCCGCCGGTGCGCCTCCAGCGCCTCCAGCAACGCTCTCCCTCCCTGACTAGTGCTAGCAAGAAACAGGCCAGTCCTGAGGATGGAAGGGACTTCCCTCCCCCCAGGCTGGGTGGCCATGTGGGCACAGGGCGCAGAAACGTGGGGAATGATTCATCCCAGCAGCCCAGCGCCCCGGGGTCTATGAGAAGCTTTCATCAGGCTAACGTGGTTTTCTTTGGCAGTTCTTCACCCGGCCTTGCTTATTCTAACCAGCTTGATATGGTCCACTCAGTTTTAAGTGTTTTCTCCCCACTTAGCCAGGAGTGCCAGTGGTCCCTCCAGCGCCGCTAAGTTCCAGACCTCATCCTCCACGACTCCGAGGCCCAGAGACATCTGCTTGACAAACACAGGGCAGCCGTCAGGCCAAACTCACAAATAAGCAGAAAACGCTGGTGATCAGCGTTGGGCTGGGCCCTGCCTTGAAGCCCCTCTTTGGGACTGTGGCTGGCTTGGAGCTGGGGCTGTGTCCTCCTCCCCCGGGACTGCCACCCTGAGCACCCAGTCCCACCTGCTTGCCTTCCTGGCCCCCGTGTCCTTCCTGAGCCAGGACCCAGTAAGTGCAGGGCAGCACAGCGTGGTTGGGGAGCAGGCCTGGACCCTGTGGTGACAGGTCCAGCAGGTCCCCTGCTCCAGAGGCTGCTGACAACCGTCCCCACCACTATGGGCCAGGCAGCAGCCCCGACCCCTGAAGATGCACACCTCTCACTGAAAGCCAGAGCCAAAGCTGCCTTCAATCCAGAAGCCGTGGCAAGTGGCCAGCGATGAGCAGAGATTCAGTGCTGCGTGGGCTTCCTGCCCCTGGAGAGACAAGACAGGAGGCTCCAACTCTGGGTCAGAGGATGGGGCAGAACACAACGATGCAAGACAGGAAGGCGGACAGAAACCAGAGCACTGATCAAAGTCAGCACCAGTGGGAAGCGCCCGGCTCATGCTACCCAGCATCCCACTTGGCTGGAGACCCAGCAGCTTCTGCAGTTCCAGGCTGCTGCTGGTCTGGAGGTGTCCGGGCTCCCACAGAGTGTGGTGGCTTTCCCTCGTGACACTGGACTTGGACCTCTTATCCCAAGCAGCAGGCCTCACCCCCAGGAGCCCACTCTGAAAGCTGCACGGCGAGAAGCCCACTGGCAGCTGTTGCTGGGCCCCTCTGGGTCTCCATGTGTGGCCACTCGTTCTGGCTGTCCTGTGCCGTGGCCGTTCCTAGGTCTTCCTCCTGTACAGCTACTGGGAAGAAGTCTGGAGCTCCTGCAGAGGGAGTTGGGCTGCAGGGAACTGCCCCGACTGACCCAGGGCTTTACCACAGCTGCAGGGCGGTCAAGGTGGCCTAGAGGAGCTGGCTCCCCACCGGGCGTGTCTTGAGGGCTGTGCTCTCCTTGGGCTCTTTCCTCCTCACTGTTTGCTTGTTGCCACGAGGGGGGCAGCTCTCTTCTGCCACAGCTCTCTTCTACCGAGCTGTTTCTGGCTAGGGCCGACATCCCCGAAGCCATATGCTGACATACGCCTCTCCCCTTTCAGCAGTGTATGTCAGGTGTTTCGTCTCGGCGATGGAAGGGTAACCAATGCAGCTCTCACCCATGCAGCCCATGAGGAAGATCTGAAAGCCATCTATCGCAGAGACAAGCATACCAGAACCACCTGGGGCACTCCCTGTGTACGTGTGGCAGGTTCTCGGCACTCCTGGTGGACAGTGCAGGGAGCAGTTAAGTGTTACCGCTAGGGGATGGGGCAGTTTGCTGAAGCTGTAACAGTGGATACCCTTACCACTATCAGCTGTCTACCTAGCCATCATCCATCTATCCATGCATCTATTTATGCATCTGTCTATCCATCTATTCATCTGTCCATCCGTCCATCCAACCATCCATCTATGCATCCATGCATCTATCTATACATCTGTCTGTCCATCCATCCATCCATCCATCCAGTTCCCAGAGACAGTGGCAAACAACCTGTCTTCAGACCTGTCTTCCCTAGAAAACCAACCAACCCAACACCCATATCCCCAGTTGCCAGCATCACCTAACTGTCACACACCAAACCAATAATTTTTCTGCCCTAAATCATCCCCATATAATCTACCAAACAACTAATGGCCACTCCTAGAGCTCAGAGCCCACAGGAACTGTTTAAACCCCTGGAGGAAAATGTGTGGCACACATGCTGCAGCCGGCAGTTTGTTATCCTTGAAAGCTCCAAAAGGTTTGCCGTCACTGTCTTAAACCATCGGTGCTAAATTTGCTCAGCTCACCCTCCCGCCTCAGGCCTCCTCCTCCCCAGGGAGGGCTCTGGTCCCTGCCGCCCCTCGTGCCACCGTCTCCTTCTGACCCTGGTGCTTCCCCACGCAAGCCTGTGTGCTGCTTGCTCCTCCTCTTGGGAACTGGGAAGCCAAACTCTGCTTTCGGGGCGATGTCTCCACATCAGTTGTTTTTCCATACCTGATTACAATAAAGCCCCGGGTCCATTTAAAAATAACCGCAAAGACAAAAGGACTGGGAAAGGGGGCAGCTTGCTGTCCTCAGAGAGAGCGGAAGCTGCCTGGAAAAGCTGTCTGAAATGGGCTGGGGGGGGACAGCTGGTCTCCAGTGGCCTTCAGGAGGGTCCTTTGAGACCAAACCACAAGCCACAGTCTGTACAATCGGCCCCCCGGCCCACAGCAGGGCGGACGAGGGCACGGCGCGCCTGAAGCCTGGAACGGCAGTGCCCGGCGCATTGAGCCCTGTTCCAGGAAAGCGTGACTCAGCAGTCTCAGGCGGGGCCCGGGAACTCCTCTGCAGCTTCCCAGCCTGTCTGGTGCGCATCACGAAATGGCAGGTACTGCAGCCTTAGTCACGTGGACGACGGTGGCCACGGGAGTACTGCTGTGATCCACGAGTATCATGACACGTGCGTCCTCGTTCCTCCGCGCCCAGCTAAGGTTTAGATGTATCCCCCAGGAATTCCTGCCGCAGCCCCTCACACAAGTGTGGAGTTTAAGAGGCCGCAAGGTTGGGAGGGTTCTACCCTCGAAAGGAGGCGAACGCCAGGTGGGGTGTGGGTTAGTCACTGCAGGAGCGTTGTGTGTCACAAAGGAGGAGCCGCTCGGCTTCCTCTCTGCCTTGTGTGTGCTTCCCTCTGCCAGGTTAGGAGGCAGCAGGCGGGCCCTCGCCAGATGCTGGTGTTCAGCCTCTAGAGCCCTGAGCCAAGACGACTTCTAGTGCTTTGAACTTACCCAGGCTGTGGCCTTGTACGGTGGCTGAGAAAGTGGCTAAGAGCCTCTCTGAAGGTGAGTGTTGTTACTCCCACTTTCTAGATAGAATGTCTGAGGCTCAGTGTGGCCAAACAGCTCACGCAAGGTCTCACAGCTTGGCAGTGAGAGAGTGGGCATTTCTCGTCCGAGCCAGAAGCCAGCATTCTGCTTCCTTCTGACCTTCACCAGTGATCAGCCAAGGTCACAGGCTGACGAGTGACGCCCAGGGCACCCTGAAACCCGGGCCTCAGGACTCCCCGCTGGCTCCCCAGCATTCCCATGGAGGGTTTTAAAAACAAGCACCTCGAGAGCTTTAGGAGAAGGACCCTGAGTGACAGTCCACTGGGCCCAGAGGATCCCACCTCCCCGGCTAAGACCGAACCATCTCTGTCTCCCCGCAACTGCGCCTGTGGCCTGCAAAGAAAGCAGCCACGGAAGGGGGCAGCCGGCGAGGAGCGTGAGCTCGTCTGAAAAGTCGTTTGGAACGAGAGTTCTCAACCCCGGCTGCTGGAGATTCACAAAGCCTGCTACTGAAGTGCCATTCGGCCTGAGGGAGCCCTTCTGTGGCCTGAGCTCGCTTCAGGCACAGAGGGGCCTCAGAGGGCCAGGACTTGCCTCAGATTCCTTCACAGCTACTTTGAGTTCCTCCACCCAGGGCTCCCTTTTGCATTTTTAGTGACGCTATCGCTTGTTCCCACAGCAGGCATCAGTGGATCTGGTTCACAGACATTGTATGATAATATAGGCTGTGTAAAAATGAATTTTAGATGGTTCCATTCCTTTCCCATAACCTAATAATTATTTTATTGGAGCTCATACTTGAGGTCTCTGTTAAAATTCTCCCACTAAAAATTCAGTGTCTCCTCTTGTGAGGTAGACAGACAAGCTCATGGGAAGGTACACAGCTCAGAGGGATGCTTGCTGGGTGTGAGGAGGCCGGGCAGTGACCTCTACCCCGCCCCAGATAAGTCCCCTTCAGAGCTTCTTGTAAGGGATACCAAAGGGCAGCAGGCGAAGCAGGGGCGCATGAGGAGCCCAGGCGCAGCAACCTCCGGCGCCGGAGCCAAAGCTGCCTCCCCCTTGGGGCCCGGGGCCACTGGCTGGGAGTGGTTGATTGCTGGACCTCCAGCGTCCTCCCGCAGGTCGGCCCTGGGGTGGAGTTCTAACCTTCCCAATCGTCCTCCTTGGGACGAACCAAAGCCAGCCGCTCAGCAACCCTAACCACCCGGGAAGGTGCCTTCTCTGCAGTGTGTCCCAGCCGCGGAGGATTCCCTGTCGCGCCTAGCTTCAGGCTCTGCGTGGCCTGGGGGAGCATGTGAACCATGTTCTCAGGGAGCTAGATCTGGGGATCCCCCAGCTAGCGCCGGCGCTGCACTCCGTGTGTGTGGTGTGCGTCTGTGGGCAATGTGGACAGAGGCCAGGCTGTGTGCCCTGTGTCAGCTGCCACTGGGCATGTCCCAAGGGCCGTGGCATCCGAGGCCCTCTTCCCTGCAGCACTCAGGCCGTGAATGCCACACACATGAGAAAATGAGGCCCCGGTGACTTCTTGGAGGTCCCAAAATAAGAGAGATTGTGGACTTGAACCCAGGATGCCAAACAGTCGGGCTCCAGCTCAAGCTCTACTGCTTTCTCCCTCTGCTGCCCACACTGCGGCTGCAATCCGCCTCTCCACAGAGCTGCTGCGGGACGCCCGTGCGCCTCCCTTATGGGTCGGGCAGGGTCAGGGCAGGGTCAGGGCTGCCGTTTGGGTCCTAGAAGCCATCGCGGCAGAGAGGCACTCTGGAAACTGCAGACCATAAAAGGTGGCAGGAGCACAGCTGTTGACATTACTTGTAAGCCCTTTATTTCCATTTACTGGAAGAAGTTGTTTTATAGGCAACTTGAGGAACCAGAAAACTGCCAAGCTGCGAAGCCACCTGGGGTCACGAGAGCCTTGTGCAGGGGACAGCAACTGGGGCGCGGGCGATGCAGCCATCTGTGACACCAGGGGCAGAGCGGCTGGGCAGGCACAGGGCACTCGGCCCTGCAGGGGCCCACGAGCAGAACCATCCGGCGTGTCCCCACTGGAGTCACCCGTGCGAGCCAGCCAGCCTTCCCGAAAACAAATGGCTTGTTTAAATGAAAAGCAGACAGCACAAGCAGGAGTGTCACAAGAGCATCTTCGCGCCCCTGACCAGGCGCCAGACAGTGGCCCGGAGGAGAAGTGGTTCGCTGTGTGAACGTTGCCTAATCGGGACATGGGGACTTCTCGGCATGTGAGGGCTCGCCTCAGAAACACACGCCAGTTTGAAGCCCTCAGTGAAAGCGCTTATGTTCACGATCCCCCATGTCCTCCCTCCCAGGAGATCACAGAAGAAAATCTTCCAGAAGAGCGGCACACAAGTCACCTCCTCCCAGGCAAGACCTACTTGGGATGTGGATTCTCATAGGTGATGTCTGTGGCTCAGATGCTCCTGACAGTCCTGAGCGGCAGGAGTGTTCGTGTCCATTTCACAGGTGGGAAAATCGAGGCCTCCAGGGAATGAAACACAAAAGGCAGATGCTATTCCAGGTGCAGTATCCGGGTCTCCATTTGAGCACCTTGGCGATGGTGAGGTCAGACCAGGACAGAGCTGGGCCAGGCTCGGGCAAGGCCCAAGGAACTCACTGGGCCAATGGCACCTGCAGGTGCCCCGGAGGCCTCGCTGGACCACACCAAGGCACCAGAGCAGACAGCTCTGTCTGAGCCCTGTTCAAGAGACTGACTCATGTGACCAGACGACCCCTAGGGCGCAGCCGGCGGAGCTACCAGGAGACCCCTGCGGTCCAGCCAGCGGAGCCACTGGCTGCCAAGGCCCTAGGGACGCTCAGGGACCCAGAGGGCTTGGGGTGCTGTAAGCAGGGTTGTCCTGTCCCTGGGGTGCAAGTCTGCATGGCGGGGCCCTGGCTCCTCATGGCGCTGCCCCACTTCGTGTGTCCCCCACACGGTCCATGCGTCCCCACCACGCCTGCTTGCCCCGGAATACTGTGGGCTCGCCCAGTCTGGGCTCACTCTGCTCCTCCCTTCCAGTGTCCTCTGCCTGGGACTTGGAAAGCATCTGGGTGGGCTCCATTCAGATGTTCCCCATCTGGTGCCAAGTATTTCCAGGACCAACCGAGCCCCTCCTCTCCCGTGTCCAGGGAGACAAGGTCCGAGAAAGCAAATTAGGGTTTCAGTTAACATTTGGGTAAAATCCAGAGCCCACTGTTGTGTCCACGCAGCCAGATATACTCCAACTAAAGGGAAGTAGCTGGGACAGAAGCTGGGGCTCTGAAGGCATCGAAGCCTTCGGCCAGGAGACGGGTGGACAGGGCGTGGCATCCCAAGGCGAGGAGACACAGTGTGCCCGGGTCTCCGGTGTGGGCAGCGCACTTGGCACCACAGCGCCGCAGTTCCAAGAAGGACCACTTTCCAGGACACTCGGGTTCCTCAAGGCCCTGGCTTCCCCAGGCGGAGCCAGCTCCAGGGGAGCCGGAGCCAGAGCATGGGACCTCAGGGCCTGGGCTTGTCACTGGGCAACACTAATACCCCTTGATGGTGACGACAGATGGTCACACCACTGGCAACTGCCAACATTTACTGGCTTCTTAAGCACAAGGTAGGGAGCGGGGCTTAATGTAGAGCGGTGCTCTGTACACCTGCACTCTGCGTCTGATGAAATCGAGCTCACAGAGGTCTAGCCTGAGCCCGCCCGCTCCAGCGCCCACGCCCGGCCACAGTCCTGGGCCTGCCGGCTCCAGCGCCCACACCCGCCCGCAGCCCTGAGCCTGT
>NDGN011239280.1:0-12083 GCA_002564285.1 Tympanoctomys barrerae | reverse complement strand
TATACCCTTTTTTTTTTGTTAAGTTCTGTTATTTGAATATTATAGGTGTGTAAACTCAGCAAATGCTTGTTTTGTTTAATTCCTTGTTCAGGACACAAAGAACCTAAACTGACCTCTAGAAGGAGACCCTCCTACCCTAAAACCTGGTAACAGTGGGAGTGGCTCATTATTCATATGAGCAAAGCATCTGGTTCCACTTATAATGAAGAACTCATTGCTCACAGTTTCATGAGGCCTGGGCGGGCAGCTCAGGGCCAAGTGTTTGCCTAGTGTACACAAGGCCCTGAATTTGGTCCTCAGCACTGAAAAGTAAAATTCCAAACATTTTTAAAATCCGTTAGTAATGGGCTGGGGATATAGCTAGGCTGTACGGTGCTTGCCTGGCAAGACCAAGGTCCTGAGTTTGAATGCCAGTACCAAACAATTTAATTTAAAAAACAAAAATAAAAGTATGTTAGCAAAAGTATACTGAATGGTCACAGAAACTGCTTTAGTTATGACGTGACATGGCTTCATTTTCAAATCTCAGTGGTTAAGTGTAAGATGCTTTGTTGGATTCAGATGTTCTAGGAGCTGCGTCCTGGGGTGAGTAAAGTGATTATATTTTGAGGTACATTTGGAAGAGAGATACTTGAGGTGTAAGATAGCAGCAATGTTGTTTCTTGGATTCTCTTCCTGGATCCTGTTGATGAGGCATGGCTCTTAACCTTTTAGGGTTTTAGTTTGCTCACTTTCGAAGTAAGATACTTAGTTGGGTATGGTAGTGCTGCCCTGTGAGTCCAACTATTTGGAAGGCTGAGGCAGGACTGAACTGTCACTCCCAACCTGTCAGATGTGAGATGTGTCAAGTTCATGTTCCTTAAAATCAAAGAATGAATTGCAAAGGACAAAGGAGGTTAAGAGTACAAAAAGTTTGTTAAGAGGTAGCTCCTGAGACACAAAAGGGATCCTGGAAGTAGGCCCTTTGTTCAGGGTAATTTAGGCAGCAAAATCACAATATGGGGTACAACATGGGTCAAACTACATCAACTTACAGCACTACAAGTAGAGCTATTTAGCTGATATGGATCCACTAGGGGAGCGAGTCATGTAGCAAGGAAACATGGAAAGCACAAAGGCAATTCTAAGAAGGGGTGGGTTTGGATGCTCTGCTCATTCACCTGGTGACCTATGTCTATCTGGACTTCCTGTACCAGCTGGTGCTAACTATGGTATGATTCCAAGTTACTTACTGCTTGTTCTCAGGGAGGCATGTTGGCCTGGCTATTGCCTGTCTATCTTGAGGCCTGCTTGTCTTCAAGTATTCCTCCAGCCACAATTCTGGTGTCTTTATTCTTTCTGCTGACTTAGTTGCCTATAATAGAAAGAACTTGAGTTTTAGACCATCCTGGGCAATTTAGCAAGACCCTTCCTGAAAATAAAAAATAAAAAAGGCTGGGGATGTAGCTCAATGTAGAGTGTTCCTAGGTTCAGACCTCAGAGAGACACATGTGCTTAAACTAAATTTCTAAAATCCTTTCTAGAATATAACATATTTTAAGAATTTAAGAAGGAGAAGAAGCTAATTATCATATTATAGGATTGGTATGAGTTGAACAATTATTTATTCAGGGTTAAGTGACTAAGAAATTATAATAAGCAGGAACAAAAGAAACCATATAGAGGAGAAGATGTTTGATATCAGCATTAGTAACAATTCATAGCAACTGGTTGGAGCATGCTTGCTTTGAATTTGTAGGACATGTACCTGTCAGGCCTGGCTGGAGAGTGACCTGAGAGAGACCTGTGGGACTCTGTGTCTCCCTTTGTAAACAATGGGAAAAAATAGGTTTTCCCTGGTAAACAAGAATAAAAGACATTTAGGATGCAACCTGGCGCCAGTTCTTTCTACACACCTGTACTGATTGTGCAGTTTGGCCTTCAGACACTTCACCCCGACTATTTGAAATCCCAACCCCCATCCAAGATTCCTGAATATCCTGCTTCCCTGTAGTAGGCTGCTACTCTCACTCTGTCAGCCTGCCTGCCTGCATTAGGTGACTGAACTCTGCGCTCTCCCACGGCCTCTGTCTCTGTGCCTCAGGCCTCTGTTTCCCTAACGTATCTTAGCAGCATAAAGTCTTTTGACCCCACATCTCCTGCCTCCTCCAGCCTTGCTGCTTTGCTTCTGATTCATGGGAGAAGTGCAGGCAGAGAGGTTGCTTGTTGCTCCATAATCTCTTTGCTGTTGAGTTTTAGCCCTTTTACTCAACAAAGATGGCAGGGTTTTTTCGCCAGTGCTCCACACACCGTCAAACCCAGGGACTCCTTCTGTATCCCCGTCTCTGGGCAGGACTGACACATTGGACACTCTCCCTCTTCTCTTCTGTCTTCCAGGGCCAGTTCCCTGCTTTCTGCCTGCCTCACTGATAACTCTGCAGCTCTTGACTCCAGTTCCTCCTCCTCCTCTGTCCTCTAAACTTGCATTGTGAGGGTACAAGTCTTTTCTACTTACACTGCTTTTGAGGCAGGACTGAAGAAATAAAGATAGCTAGAAAGGACATGAGAAAAATCAAAATTTTAAACTTATACTTTTAGGAAAAATTGCAGCTTTAGGACGCAAAAGTTTCTAAAACCCAACTTGATAGTTTTTCCTTCTCCTGAAACACACTAAGCCTGAGTGATTCCTTGACACCTGCATACTGGCCTTGGTCACCTGTGAATAGACCACCTCTTTTTACCTTCACTTGCAATAACCCTTGAGGAAGCAGCAGTTACTGGGCAGCAGATCTCAAACTCAAATACATGTAAATGATTTGCATTCTAACACTGCCCACCACATGGGTAATCTGACAGACAGGAGGAATCCACACTCAGGATCCACCCCAGGAAGACACCCCCAAAGACCCCATAAACATTCTCAACCCCAGATGATAACAGTCCTCCCACTTTATTTTGTGCCTAATCAAGTCCCTTTATCCCTCTGACTGGCACAACCTGAAAACTCCTTTTGTGACAAGCATCACCAAGCCTTCAAATTAATTTTACCATGGGGGGGTTCCTCATCCCAACGGGACCTCCTCAAACCCTCCAGTGACACTTTCTGTCTATACATGATCTCATTGGCCCCATGTGATGATAGTTTCCCAAGATGGATCTCCGGGCTTCTCTTCCACCAAGTCTCAGATTTGTAGTGTTCTCTGTAGGTCAGCTTTCTTCCCTGGATGTGGATAAACACATCAAACTCAACACAGGTAAAGCGAATGGTGGCATAATCCTCTATGGCCAATTCCAGGAAAATTGTTGTCCCTTGAGGATCCTTAACTTAGAAATAACCTCTCTTCACTGGTTGAGTTTCAGAAATATGAGGAACAGGTACACTGGACACTAGACCCACTTATACAGCAAGTTTGTCACAGAACCAATGGTATGACACAGTGACATAAGAGAAGTATAACTCCCAATCTGCTAGATACCAGAGATGATGAATTCAAGCCCCCTGAAATCGAAGAATGAATCCTAAGGGACAATGGAGGTTAAGAGTAGGCAAGATTTATTGACAGATAACTGCTGAGAGGCACAAGGTGTAATTTACACATCAAAGTCATAATGTTGGCACAATATGGGTCAAACTACAATCAATAGATAGGATTACAGTAAAGCAGCTTAGCTAATATTGGTACACTAGGGAAGCGAGTCACGTGGCAAGGGAACAACACGGAAAGAACAAAGGCATTTCTGGGAAGGGGTGGATCCAGATGCTGTGCTCACCCACTGGGAGACTGAGGCCTATCTGAACTTTACTGGACCAGGTGATACTGATATAGAGGAAAGAAACTTCCAACCTGCTAGATATCTGGTATGAATTTGTGTTTTCCAAACTGGAAGAATGGATTTTAGGAGTAATAGGGTTAAGAACAGAATATATCTGAGAGAGAAGGAGAATGGGACCCAAATGGTTTACCAAGGACTCTGCCTTTCCTAGAGATTTTACAGAGCAAAACTGTTAGGTGAGGTGGGTCCAAGGTGGGGAAAACTGGGAAACTGCAAGGTGGGCATGAGGTGGGGCAAAACTATTGTCCACCAATAAGATTATGAGTAGAATTGCTCTGGTAACATTCATTAAATCCAGATCAAATGGGGAAGCAAGTCACATGGCGAACTGGCATAAATACAGAACAGTGGCTTTTCCTGTAGGGTCTGAGTTAGTGGTTTTCCCTGGTTTTCTCAAGGTGATAGAGACCTATTTAGAATATCATTCCATGATGGTTTTCCCTAGGAAGGTATGTGGTGGCATTTGTTTCCTCTTTTGTCTTGAGGTCTGGCCCACAGTGAAGTGCCTGTCTCTCTCACAGTTGCAAGGAATCTTGTCTTCCATACAGGCTCCTTTGAGGGCCTAGCCTTATCTGGCCAGCTGTACTACTTCTCTCTAACTTACTTGGCTACAATTATACTACTCACAGTACAATCTCAAGTTATTGTTTATCCCTCAGGGAATCATGTAGGCCTGGCCATTGCATGGTTATCTTGAGGCCTGACTTTAACAGATGTACCTCTAGCCACAGTTTTGGTGTGTGCTCATCTTTTGCACTGACCTTTGAGGGTCTATCTCTATCTGACTGCCTATTAATTTCTACCTAACTTAGTTACATAGAACATCAGGTCACTTCAGAATAGTAGTTAGCATAGGCCAGGGTTTGCTTTCCTGTCAAATCACAGGCTAAGGAACAAGTCTCCATCAGTCTTTAAAGGTCCTGGTCTTGCCTATGACCTGTCTCTTTAACTCCACAGCAGAAATAGTAGCCCATAGATCAATTCTTGGGGAAATATCCAACTCAGAGACAGAAATACCTCGAAGTATCCAAAAGTAACTTTTGGCCATAGACAAACTCATGATATCCTCACGATACCATACACACTTCATAGAAATGATTAAAACAGAGTGAATTATAAGTGAGGTCATAGACAGTTGACACAGAGAGTGTGACTCAACATGAGCTGTCAGACATTCCCAGGATAGCCTTCTGGGAGAGACTTGAACTCTTTACCTCATACCCTTGGAGTTTTCCAGCACAAGAGTCCTCCTCCTTGGACTATCACATAAACGAACTTTGCTTGTTTGTTCTTCAGTATCCATGTGACTCATCCAAAAATCTTTGTTCAGCACACACAGGAACCTGGACCCTCGGGACTCATCAGTGCCATGGTAACCAGGACCGTGGTAACAATTTGACTCTCAGTTCAAAATTTATACAGTCCATATGTCTTTGATATTTGTGAGCCAGATACCAGGTGAGATGTATCTATCGTAAGTTTCTGGTATTGAAGTCATTTTTATCCCATGAGTATGAATTTATTCTGCTTCCCACAGTCCCAGCAAGGTCTGCTTGACTCTTCCTAAACTAATAACATTAGTTAGAACTTCGAAATAGACCTAAAGAAAAACAGCACGTAGGGACATTACTCCTAATTAAATGTTAGATGTAGAAGGAACTACATCTCCTTCTCACACTAAGACTTACGTTGTATGAAAATGGAGATGTGCCCCACGCTGTTGCTGAACAAACTCTGAAGAGCTCTCCACGTTGCAACCTGAGGCTCAGCACATGGAGAAACACTATCGGAGGAAACATGCTCTGCTATTCTAAGAATCCAAAATTGATATTTTAGTCCATAGAAGCTGATCTCTTCTGACTCCCTGAGTCTATGTGAGGCAATATGAGGGAAAAAAGCATACATGATGGACACCAAAGATCACAAATACTGCATTTCTGTTTCCAATGACTTCAAAATGTTTTAAGAATACATGAAGCAGACACTCTCAAAAGACATAAAAAAAAAAAATCCTAAGACGATTTTTTTCTCTTGTAATTCTGATCTCATATCTTAACTTAGAAAGTCCCTAGATTAAATTTTGGCTCACTTCTATCATATGAAGCAAAAAATAAGCATCAAGACTAAAATTCCTAGGGGCTGGGGAGATAGCTCAGTTGAATAAGTGTTTCCCTGGCAAGTGCAAGGGCTTGAGTTCAATCCCTGGCTCTGAAAAGAACAGAAAAGAAAAAAAAAAAAAGACTAAAATTCCTATTGGGAAGCCTTCTTCCTCCATATAAGGGTCCTCTTTGTCATAGAAGGAGTATCGTTTCTCTACTTAAGAGAAAAACATACTGAAGTAAGAGAAGACCCAATCATGTAGAAAAGGAACCTTAAAATAATTAACTACAGTATTTACAATTAGTTCAATAAATGAAAGAAAGAAATTAATCCTTGGTATAGATTGACAAAAAGGTTTTGTGCTGCTTGAGTAGTGGGTATCTGCTCTGTGGCAATGAGAAGGAGCCCGAGGGCAGGCTAAAGAGGAAAGATGGTCAGGCATCTCTCTTGGTGTAGGACTTGGAAATAGCAGCACTCATACAGCATTCTTTGCTCAGTTCAGTCTATCAGTGTTAGCATAGTGCTCAGAGAGTAAGATTTAAGTGATATCTCTGACAATGAAAGGGAAATTTACCACAAAATATCTAAGTCATTGGTGAGAGAAAAGAACAGGTTTATTCTGGAAAGGGATAATTACTAGCTTTTGAAACATGTTTTATACCCTGGTAACATGTGGATGTTGCAAACTTCATGTAAATGAAATAGGGTGATACAAGGTGTTAATTATCAAAGATGTAGTAGGAAATCTATAAATAAAAGCAGGGAAAGTGTACCATCTTCTTGTCTAGGGATATGCCACATGAACAATGCCGATCAGTTCCATTAAATCTGAGATTGAAAGTCTTGAATGGAAAACCATACAAGCCCAAAGATTACGCAAATAGCTAATTTCCAGTCCTTGTCTTTCCACTTTATCCTTTGTTTCTCGACTAGAGCCAAGTCGTACTTTTCCTACTGTTTCCCAATCTACATATCTCTGTTTCTCTTTCTAATTTAGTTTCTTGTATAAAACAATACTGAAATGAGGTTCAATAAGACAGAAAAGACAAAGGAAATTAAATGACTAGTCACCTAATTATATTAAAGGCTTATCTTTTATCTCTTTTTTTCCTTCTATTTGCTAACATCTGTGCATTTATGAAGAGTTCAGTGTACTTTGCAAAACAATAGTGCCAAAATTAAGCTTAATCTATTTATTTCCCAGCTACTTATGTAAAGGTATTTAGGAAATAGATGTTCCTAATTATACTTTTTGGCTACTTTATGTACCGAAACTGGTTATTTTCTTAAGACAGGCAGATTACAAAAGTTCATATCCATTATTGTATTCATGGCAAAGGAATTTCAAATCATCTGAAGGATAGACATTGTCCTGTTCATTCTGTTTTCAAGCTCATTAAAATTTACTCTCTGATTAATCTTAATCACTTATTTGTGTCTTCTGCTTTCTTATACTTTTGAGGAGGGAGTCTTGTAGAAGCAACAGAATCTTAGCCTCTTCAAGCAAAGAAGCCAAGACAGGTGGAAACACAACCCAGAGATGATACAGCTCAAGGGAGAGGTAAAACTGATATCTCATCAAACTATTTTGTTTGTTTTTATAACCCCAGAACACTGTAGCTATTTGGAAAGCATACTTTAACAAATTTGATTAAATACTTGTTGAATATATACTATACAATGTACAAGTCAGTGTAGAGAAGTATTAGGATAAACAAAAGATTTTCTACCCACTCAGGCACAGGATAGTGGGCAATTTAGCATTTCTACCAATCTTTCTATGTATAAAAATTGTAATAGGTAAACAGAATATAACTAGAGAGATAAAGTTAGAGAATTAGCTCACTGAAGGCAGTGCCAGCCCCAAGATAGTCACTTAAATGTTAAGAAAATAATTCAAGCCATGACATTGATTAAGCTTAAAAACAAAAGGTAGACCCAAGAAGAAGAATAAAAAAATAAGAGAAGGGGATAAGGACTTTTCCTCCCAGGAAGAAGGCGTGCTGAATTAGTTCTCTAGCTTGCAGGCTGGACTTGGAAAAACTTAGAAATGCATGCCAAGTGGTTTCTTTTCCTTTCAACTCTACATCCTTTGAACAAGCTAAATAGTTTTCCCCCGACTTTAAATCCACAAAGCCACATTAAAAAGAAAAAAATTCCCTGCTCTGCTTAAATATAAAGACAAAATCAAGAAAATTCCACATTAGCAATTTGATTCCCAGAATCCCTGCATAGTGGGCATCCACCAGGAGTTTTTTTAAAACTTCTTTTGATTTCCAATAAACTCTTTCCTAACTTCCTCTCATTGTCTACAGTTTCATTCTTCAACTTTGTGGGATAAAAGAGCTTGGGTTTGTACGAAGGTAACAGTTTCACTAACTTATATACATATATTAGTTTTGGGTTTTAAGGCTCATATTTTCCTTTATTTCAGTTTTTCTGAATTTGAGCTTCATCTTACAATTAGTATTTTCATTTACTGGAAAACTGATACTAAATTGATGTTACTTCATATAATCAGTGGTGTCTAAATAAAGAAATCTTGGGTCTGCTGCCCGCCAGCTAATTGAGCTAGGCTCTCTGAGTCTCCTTCCAGCTTTTTTTTTTTTTTTTTTTTACCTGCATAACAAGAGTGAGAATAGAGTTTAGGAAGATTCAATGAGATATTGCATGTAAATTTCTTAGTTGTACCTGGCACAAAATAAGTCCACAGCTAACTGTAGCTACTGTCATTTGATTGCTGCTGGTGTCTGCTAGTTCAGAGGCCAAGCGCAGCTCATAACTGCTTTCTGTCACAACTTTATCTTGTACATAACACATATGGAAATACTCCAGCCTCTTTGAAGGAAAGAGATTACAATAGCCACTAGGAAGATGAGGAAAATTAAAGGGGCAGGATTGTCAACCACTGAAAGCCTTCTTTGGGAATGTAACCTCTAACAGAAGAACTATTTCTCTGCAAGCATGCAGATGCACTATAAGAACGCCTCAATTTTCTATTCTGTTGGAGGATGAGCAAATTGTGGTTTATCACTGAATTCAATAGTGACATTAACACTGACAGTTATCTGATGACAATGGCATCCCTGAATGGGGAGAGAGACTTAAGAAGAGAAACAATTATAATTAGACCACAAAAAGGAAGCCAGAAGAATACAGAAAGAAAAGGGCTACACGCAATACTGCTGAGGTTTCCTAGCAATAGGGTAGCATCTCTTTTTGTCAGAAGATGGCAAAATGGGATGGTAAGATTAGGATACAACACTGAACCCAGGAGGACTGAAATGCAGGACTATTATCAATGAGGCTATCATCACATTCATCAGCAGTATCAATATACAGTGATGCTTGTGGCACGTGCTTCAGGAAACTGCCTACATGCATAGAGTGCGCATGCGTGTGTGTGTGTGTGTGTGTGTGTGTGTGTGTTAATTTCACAGTTGCATCAATAGGAGGAATGGAATGGAATGGAAGGTCAGATGGCACGGGGAAAAAAAATCTTAGGTACCAGCCCCAACTGGAATCTGTGAAGATCAAAGAATTGAACTCAAGGAGACATTCTATATACACCAGATGTGAGCTGGCTACACATGGGACTTTTCCCAGTAACATACACATTTTCAGAAGCAGCTCCTGGAAATGAATTCTTTTACATTGTAAGGTACAAGAATAGGGATTGCTGCACCTGCAAAGCAGATATTTTTTGAAGCTGAAAAATCTTCCTAGCAGCTGAAAGCATTTGCAGTGTACAATCTGTTCTCCTGTCCAAGGTCAGCATGCCCGGATGAAAAACTGGCCTCCTTTAAAAGAGGCTAATGTTGTCAGGGGCAGCGGCAGCTACAGAACTGCAGATGCTATCTGTCAATCTCAACCAGCACGATGAAAATTATTCAAATCAATCAATTAAAAGCCAACTCACATGCATAATGCATTCGCCACCCAATGTGGTTCAGTTTTCCTGCCTGGGCTCATAATCAAGGGAGTTAACATTCTTTAAAATGCAAATCTTCATGTTTTTAATCTTTAAAGACCTTGCTCACTAGACAATAGACACCATTCCACCAGGTGTAGCTCAGGAATCCTTGGAAAGCAAAGCACTTGCCAGACAAATTTCAGCACAAGTCAAGAGGGGATCAAAAAGAAAATGACTCCCACATCTTTGGAGTAGTACTCCAGGATCTTTTAACACTATGCAAATATTCACTGGTATGTTCCCACACCTCTTGCATTTAGGCAAAAGAGAAATAAGCCAATGCTGAAATCATTCAGGAAGGAAGGAAGGCACTCCAAACCAACCTTCAGAGGAGCACCACATCTGCTGCTTCCTAAAACCTTCACCTTTATCCTTCAGAGCTTTCCTCACTCTGTTGAAACTGTGTTGAAACGACTACAACAGAATTCTTTAATTCATGTGTAAAAGGTCACCAGTCCCACACCCTCTTCAGGCAGCAGAGATCCCAGCTACCCTGGTCTCTCCCAGCAGGTCTCCCCAGTACACTGAAGCTGGACATCTGGAAAATATTGTTTGCTGTTGGAGCCATCCCTCCAACTGTGTGCTGCTGGCCGGGGTTCCTGCTACTCAGACCTTTGGTATTTACTGGGAGAGCCCTGCCTGCTGGTGCAAGGATGCCAGGGAGAGTCCTGGAAAATCCTTTTTAGCTTTCTGGCTGGGGTCCCTTTCAGGCTGCATGGCTGGCATCCTATTTGGACCTTGTGCCATCCCTTCCTACTGTGGGGAGGGAGAAGCCACATCCCCGCTGCTGTCTAAAGACCTCTGAGCGCTTCCCTTACCCAGGTTCTGCTTTCCGAACAGTTCAGGAGTTCATTGATTCTTCAAGGTTTTCAATCGGCAATGGATTCATTAATGCTCAGTCTTAAGTATGGTAGGTGTCACTAAAACCTACTATAGATTAAAGGGACATTGTTTAGCTCTGAGAAAATGGAATTGTTAATGTCAAGATAATTTCACTGCATAGCAGCTATGGAAAGAGAATTAAAATTGGATTTGCCTGAGCAGCTAACTGAAATTTTAGTGGATCTTAAACTCATACCCAAAATGTTCCCTGCTGTCAAAGTTGAGAGGAGTTAGATTTTATGAAGGACATCCAGACTGTTTTCCAAACATTGCCACTTCCCTCTCAAAACATTGAATTTAGCGCCTCTCTAGTCTATTGGTTAGGATTCTGCACTCTCAAAACACTGGACCCCTTTGCCCTGTCCAGTGGGCCTTAGCCAGGGTCCCTCTAAAGCCATCGGGGCTTTCCAATGATTCCTACTGGACTTGTCTTCCTGAAGTGCTGGAAGAGTTCTGCCTCTCTGCCTCTTTTTTCTTTTGGATGCAAATGAAGAGCAGGTGGCTCCAGAGGATGCCAAAGTCATCCTAGGAAGTCAGCCTGAAGGCGGAGCTGTCCTCAGAGGAAGCTGACTCAGCTGCTTCCCCAGGGTCTGTGCCCCAGTTAAATTGACCCCAACAAAATTTCTGGGTTTAGTTAGACTTTTCTGCTAGAAAAAAAATCTCATTTAACTTTGGAGCTGGTGTAAGCTGCCCTTTGTTTCTCACATCCTAAACAGCTTCCTGAGACACAAATGAAGGGCTAATCTGGTACCCATAAATTTCCCCACCTTCTGTTTGAAGACTGGAATTCAGGCCTTCATTGGGGAGTCTGCTGAAAAGTAACACATACTTTCCACAGCCCAGAAAATTGCCAGGGAGTGATTTTTTTCTGTCATGCACTATTATCTTTTCTCCTGTTACTGGGGTCACTCATACAAATCAGAATTATTTCTTTTTTCCTTCCTTAGTTCCAGAATGACAACTCAGCTGTTTCTGGAACAGCTACAGCAGTCAGGACATTTTCAAATGAGTTACAGCAAACTCTCCATGTGAGGAAGACAGCCTTTTACGGGAGTGGCTTAACACCTCACCGCCTTAATGTTACCACACAGTAAGGTCAACAAGATAAGGAGCCTACATGGCTCTACCCTCAGAATAGGTTTGCAGATTAGTTGATCCTGTCTCAGAAAAGAATTTTCAGAACATGTCAGTAAGAAACATAAAAGAATTTGTTAGGATGAAATGTGAAAGTAAACACTCTAAGAAATAGAATACAGGCCCAAAATGACAGGGGAGAGAGAGAGAGAGAGAGAGAGAGAGAGAGAGAGAGAGAGAG
>NDGN011239279.1:0-14071 GCA_002564285.1 Tympanoctomys barrerae | reverse complement strand
CTCTCAAAACATTACTTTTTAAAAGCAAAACTCATGAAAAGGGAAAATGGAAGAAAGTTAAATGAACACTGCATTACTTGATGTGTCATTTTAGTAACATGGATTGGATGCATCTGAATAAATCATTATAATCTTGCTTAGTAGTTCTGCTTTGCATGGCCCATATTAATATTGCATATAGAAAGAGGTAATCTGCTTTAGAAAGAATAAGCCAAAATCAAAAAAAAATCAGTTTGGATAAATAATTAGTTCCCAAAGCATTTCTTTCACATTACTTCTTCACTTACTCATTTTTAATGTCCCAGCTAAAAGTAGAGGTGATTAATATAGAATTCTTGTTTTCAGGAGGTTCATGATAGTTGCCAGAAGCAAACTATAAATATTCAGAAAATTGTTCAGAAACAAAAATAAACATTTCAGGGTTTCAGAATGCTTTTAATTTAGTAGATAATTGTCTATTCTCTTTTTTTAATTGGTGAAGATACTCTTCCAAGTTAAAGTAAATATTTTAACTTGTAAATGATTATGTAACCCAAGTTATTTATATTTTGTATTCTTTTTCTTTTCTTTTCTTTTTGGCAGAACCAGAGATTGAACTCAGGCCCTTGAACTTGCCAGGGAAGCACTTATTCCACTGAGCCATCTCCCTACCTCCCTATTTTTCTTTGTAATAATTTTTGAACTTCTTTTTATCTTTGAGAACAATTTGAGAGGCACAGTTCCACACATTCAGTGTCAAGGCAGAAATTGAGGTGGTATTCAATTCCATTTAGGACTGCTGGCTACATTCACAGCACAATCATGAGAACCCTGAGTGCTGTCAATCACACGTGGGGAGCCCATTACAGAGTACCCAGATGTTGAGCACCCATAAGAAAAAATATTTTCCCAATTTAAATGAGGTTTTGTATCGTGAAGAGTCATGGACCAGCAAAGGTCATCATAACTGGTCTATACAGACAAGCAGCCACCCAGTAGGCACTAGCGATCTGCCTTTCTGTCCTGCATCTACAAGTGTGGTGGACTGTACTTACCTCACTTTAATGACTATACATCAGTTATTCTGATACCAACAGAGGCTTCAGCATCCCAGTGGGCACTGACAGATGCCAGGGCTAGAGAGAGGCCATTAATACTCCATGAGACTGCTCCTGAGAAAGAGGGTATGGGATCTTCAAATAAATGTGTTTATCTTCTGTTCTACTCTAGTTTCTGTGTTTTAGTTCTTTACTCCTTTCTTGAGAATCCACCCCAATATAAACTGTCCACACAGTCATCCTATCTCAGGCTCTACCTTTTCTTTTGGATTTGCTGTTTTTCTTGATAGAAATGGGGTTTTTTGGATGATAATTTATACCTATGTGTAGATTGTTTACATTTTCTCTGGTACTTTAGTTAATATGCACTGCCTTTTTTCTTTACTTAAAAAGTAAAAAGTGTTGATCAATATTTTGTTGAATAAATTCAACAATATTCTAAGCAGAGCTGTTCTGAGGCAATAACTTGCCAGTTTGTATAGACTCAGTGATGAATGATACTGTGAAGCTGGGATGGGAAATGTCAATGCCATTGATCTTCCTGAAGTGTGGACTGCTTGTTAATCTGGTTAATCAATCATAGCCTGCATTCATGGTGTCAAAGACCAGAGAAGGGAAATCACCATGGGACCTGCTCCAGATTGACCCCAGGGAGTCTTGTCACAAAGTCTATGAACACCTGCCATTTATCATGCCAGGCACTTTTCCTATATTGCTTTTGCCCATCTTGCTTCTATGAAATATACCAAGGCTACCTGTATAATTTCCGTCTTACTGATGAGGGCAAAGAGACTTGGACAGTTAGAAGTCATACTGAAATTGTATGAGTTAAAATCAAATCAGGACTACTCCTCCCCAAGACCTGCCCTCACAGCTTGCTATTTGCCAATATAGTCACATTTCCTTGTTTGTCCAGCTTTCTGATCAAAACAAGATTAGCTACTTTCATAAGAGTAATTAAGGAGCTACTGTTGCTTCTCACAGCACCTCCAGCACCTCTGCTTAGCAATTCTGCTTAGCATTCAATTCATTCCTAGTTTATAGTTCAGAAGGAAGTATAAACAGGTACTTATCCATTGTTATGTTGCTTGAAATAAAATGCACTTGGTTCTACATGCATTGGGAGGAGAAAGAAAGAAAGTAAAGTGAACTTACCTTTACGAAATTAATAACTTAGTGTCACACATATTTATGGAGTAAGCATCTAGGCTGAAGTTTCAGCTGTGGCACTTACTAATTGTGTGCCTTTGCTCAGGCTACCTGCCTCAATGACTGCAGTCCTTGCCTCATAGACACAATGGGATGCTAGTAGGGGATCACAGAGAACTCCTGTAACAGTGTCCAGCATGTAGGAAGTGTTATATGAATTTTTCTGAGTCTTGGAAGTCAGTCAGAGTTCTATAGGTTATTATATTCCATCCCTTGGGCAAAATGCTTTATTTCCAAGTGATTCTATTAGAATCAACAAATGTTTAAGTAACTGGCATGTTAATTCTTACAAACTAAAATATAAGCACATAAGACTTTCTCCTAATAGATGTGGATAGCATAGTAGAAACGTTGTTGTTAAGTTGTACTTTTAATTACAGTATATGCAGTCACTATCTGATATATGCAAACTCTTGTATTAGCTAGAATGTTTCTCACATTTGTAAGTTATTTAACTTACAAATGAACTCACCACTCACATTCATAAGCAAAATATCTTTCATATTTAATGAGAATTGTGATCTTTCAGTCTGATAGCAGTCAACATTCACAAATATTACCTGTCATAAAGCACTGAACACTGCTTACACTCAGGAGTGGAATACGTTAGTAGAAGAAAAAATGATATTAATGTGAAAACTAGGTTTGAGTTCAGATTCTTGGTACAGTAGAGTTCACTAACACACCAAATCCTTCTTCACCTCAGATTCTATAGCTAAAAATGAGAAAAATGGTCTGCGTTGGTACAGTATTGATGCCACATGACAATGAGAAAACTCCTCTTAAATGTTGTGTAAGTCATGTACTTCTAAGGTATTGAAATATTGTGTTAGATAGCATTAAATGGCAGAATTAACTCAATTATAAAAGCACATCATAAATTTAGAACCTCTTAACAGTTTAGACCATTTCTTTCCACTATTTTTCTTTCATTTACAGTATCTCTATGTGTATGTGCATGTGTGTGTGTGCTTCTGTGTGTGTATGTCTATTCATATCCAAATAGCCATGTATTGAAATAATACTTGAGTTACAAAACTTATACACAGAAAACCATTTGATCACACATTGAGTTTATTTTTAACTGAAGTGAGAAAAGAAATCCTTTTTGTGGCATGAGCTATTGAAATTGCTCTCCGGGTACCCGGCAAGTGTGAGGGCAGCATGGATCTATTGGCTGGTCACAACACTACATTCTGCCCTAGTCTCTCCCTGTTCTATCTCTCCCCACAAGCCAAATTTGAAAAGATGGGACAGAATTGACTAAAGATTTTAATAGCAATCCCATTATTGAGATTAGATTAATTAAATCATGTAAGTTAAACTTTTCATTATTTTTCATTTCTTTTTTCCTTTCTTATTTTCTATCAACTTAATTTATTTGGTCTAAATTTCATGTCACTTAATGTTTATTCCTGTATGGGTTTCCAAGTTAAGAAGAAGGGCAATACTATTAACTGTTTCAACCCATAGGATCAGGTAGTGCCTAGCCTGGGGGCCCGCACTGTGTCTAACTGACCTAGCTTTGGTTCCTCCATGATGTTTAGTAATGGCTTTTGCTTTCATCTGAAGAACAGCACTTCTTCAAAAGTCAGCAGAGTTGAAAATACACTGGACATTCTGGGACTTGTTTTCACTCCTGTGAGGGAAATGCTTATTTTTGTCCTTGAACTAGGCAGTGGAGATGTGGTGAGAGCTTTAGGGCTGCGTATTGAGGTGCCTAACCTCATGTGGTTTGTTGGAGGAAGCTGACCTGCCCTCAGTCTGCATTAGCAGGAGGAAATGCCTTCCCTGAGACCCAGTGACTGCAAGATTATGCTGGAGTGGAGTGGAACGGCTACCCCGGTGCAAGTGTGGAAGCATTTTTGCTCCCCACAGAAAGCACCATTCTCTTCTTGTGTGTGTTGTCCTTCGTTAAGCAGAGAATGGAACGTTACAAAACTTCAATTATAAACACTAATGAATTACATAATTCACATCTCCAACCCTAATTTCAGTATTATAACTAATTTTATTCTAATCCTTTATAAAAATAAAGGCATTGGATAATCCAGTTTTCAAGTTTTTAAAATTTCATATATTGTAAATAGCAAAAATGCTACTTAACCAATTGATATGCTAGCAGAAAATTTGTCCTTTGCCAAATAAAACCACAAACATCCCCCATTCCATATATTATTTGCCTGAAATTACATTTGAAAGGGGCATTTTGTTACAGAAACTGAATGTGTTGGGTCACACACCCCCACGCCCAAGCCCACACTGTGATGGAAGGAACTGTCCTCGCGGAGCCTCGGGGCTGATTCTGAGCTCATCTCCCTATGTGGCTGACCAGGCAGAGCCTCACTCTAGGACTCTACTAGAGCGGGGACAGGGTCGGAAGTGAAAGTGCCCTGCTTAGCACCCAGTCTGTAGCCCACTGCCTTGGCCTGTGCCAGTCCAGAGCACGGGTGGAGGTGCCCCCAAGGTCCTCCTGCAGTTGCTCACGTGGGGATACTGAGACTGCCGCCCCGCTCGCAGGCCATATTCTGCAGAAGAGATATTCTGGACACATTCTTTTCATTATCCATGAATCACACATGGGTGATACGTAATACGGAGAGGTTTGTAGGGGCTGAATAGAAAAAGTACTAAGAGAGAGGAGTTGAGGTGAAGGAGAAGCTCATTAACATAGGGAAAAGCGCCCTTGGGGCAAGGACAGGGCTCAGAGGGTAAGGGAAAGGAAACCTGTCTGGGACAGCGGATTTCCAGTGCTCTTCTGGTGCCATCTCCAGTGCCCCAAGGGCAAACCCTACTCTCATGGCATGGTCCCCAGTAGGCACAGGCTGGACAGAACATTTAGTGCAAGGATTGGGAGAGTGTAAGGGCATCTGTGTTTGTTGGAAGGCAGGCACTCTTCAGCTTAAAGGGCACTTGGGACTCAGGTCTACTAGGTCCAGAATTTTCTATGAGGGAATACGAGGTCCAGAGGGGTCAAAAAAGCTGAAGAGAAGTTTTCTTCTTTCTTTTGCTGTGGCTATTGTTTTTGTGAAACTTTCTTTTTAAAGCAGTACTCTTACTTAATCTCAAATACTGCTGCCCACACCACTCCCGATCTGGGCCCTGTCCAGAGTGGCTAGTTTGTGTACTCTAAGAGAGCAGCCTCCAAGCCCTTCCTGCGGCTTGTGCCAGTTTCTTAGGTCACAGAAGCAAGATGGACAGGTGAGAAGTTTCAGGATGCTGCTTCTTGAGAGTCCAGCCGAGATTGCTAACACTATGGCTTCTCCAGTTCTTTCGGTGTCCGTGCTACACCAGGGTTCTGAGCACCCCTCCCCCACCCCAAGCTTTTCTGGGGCTTAGTGGTTCCTTGGGAACCTAAGAATGTCCAGTTTAGATTAGCATACACATCCTGGCCCCATTTAAAACTTTGAAGGGGCACTGTGGCTGCTCCTCTTGCCCAGTGAATGCTAAAGGCAGCTAATTTTCTTGAGTAACCAACAAGCAAAGGCCCAAGTCTGTCAGTGTTAAGGAAGCAGGAGGGAGATCAGTACTGTAGCAGAGCTTGGACCATTCATTGAGCTTTCCTCATGAGTGGAGCTGAGAGTGCCTGTCCAGGTGATGAGGGTCAAACAATGCTGTAGTTGAAGCCCTGGTGCTGCAGAGATCTCAGGAGTTCAGGTAATATTTGTCTTGGCTAAAGCTAGCTTTCTATTATCATACACTAGTTCAAGCAAAAATAACAATAATAATAATAATAATAATAATAATAATAAGACGTGCAGCACATTGAATTCACAATGACATTCTCCGGCCCCTCCTATTCCTTGGAAGACAGACCTGCCTGCTTGTCCTATGGCTGGGACAGTGGATACAAATGCACAGCAAAGAAGCAAAACTCAATGGGGGTGTCCAAGGGCCACGAGCCCCATGGCACTTCCTGTCAAATCAGGAGTGCGCAGGAGTGTCCACTGTCACCACTCTCACTCCAGATGTTTTCTCTCTGTGTAGAATCTGGTGGAAGGAACAACATGAAAGCAGAAAAGAGATTAGAGAGAAGGAAAGGAACTGGGAAACAGGCAGAGGAAGGGGCCAGAGTGTGTTGTTGCACGTGTGAATAGTCAGAGAGCAATCCATTCTGTGTAATTATTGTGCAGCAATAATTAATCAGATAGAACATAAATACATGATGCAAAGAATGTCTGTCCATAATAATAATTGTTCTAAGCCTCTACCCACCCAAATGAAGAATAAAGAAACAAATAAATAAAACTACTGCAGATTCTGCTGAAAATGATCAAAATATTTATGCCAACAATTCTGGAAATAGATATAAAATATACAAATTGATATAACTGATACAAATTGATATCAATTACAAATACGCAAACTGACATAAACAAATTTTTTGGAAAGACAATCTTCAAAAACTGACTCAAGCAGAAATATAGAGCTTTGATAGGCCACAGAAAAAATCAACTCAACGGTTCATCTTCTCACAAAGAATATCCTGGTTAGTATCACCAGAAAAATATCAAGGCATTAAAATAAGAAATAGTTTATAAGAAGTTATTCAAAGAATAAAATCAGAGATTTTATGCTTCAATTTTTACTGTAAATATGGCATAGGCTTAAAGCCCAAATGTGACAGGAACAATGTAAGGTGCAGAAAGCTGAATGTCACGTGGTATCTCTTACAGAAAGCATAGAAATGTAATTAAATCAATGAATAAAATAGAGCAGAGAGAAAGAAGCAAGAAAGCAGATTTTTGGAGATGGAGAAAGGGTAGAGGATGAAGGAAAATAGAAAATCAGTAAATAATAATAATAATAATAGGAACCCTATTAAAAGATAAAGTTGGCAAATACAAATATTTCACTTTTGCATAAAATTAAATATAGAAGTATTTCATGGCAAAAAATATCAGAAGTTAGTATAAGCTTAATCTCTTTAGACTGCAAAATAAATCAATAAATTATAACTCATTCAATGAATTGTATACAGCAATGCTATTGAATATAGTATGACTATCATCATTACAATGAAAACTTAAATATGCTCAGCAAAACAAAAAAAAACTTGAAAAATGTCATTTTGATAATGCTGAAACACTCAACTGTAAACTCAATGGTCCTCTGAGGGGTGTGGATGCCATGGTCCAGGTTGTAGGCTGAGGAGGGCTGTGTGCAGACTGTGGGCGCCTCTCTAGGACAGGAGATGCGTTGCCCCTATGGGGTTGTTCCCACAGAGCCCCTGGACCCCAGAAATACTGTGTTTCTCGCTGCACCACAACTCCACTAGGTTTGGGCTTAGATTCACCTATTCCACATATATTTGCATTTTTGCACCTTTTTGTCTGTGTCCTTTTACAACAGCAACAAAAGTCAGGAAATGAATACAACTAAGATTCTAAGTTCTAAGCTGAAGAAGAAATGTAGTGAAGAGACAGACATCAAGAAAAGCGAAGTAGGGGAGCAGCATCAGTGGCTCCTAAAGGGTACTGTGACAAAAACAAATTTCTTTTGCCAGATACATCTCTGCTATTATTGTTCCTGTGTTATTTGAGGGTTCTTATTTTCCCACATAACCAGGACAAATCCACTGTGAGTGTGCAATCCATGTGTAGCCTCTCAAGTTTTGGTTCAGCAATCATGGACTCCCTTCCAAGCCCACTCTGCTCTTCTGAGGTGCACCTTATCCTTGCATCTCACTTGCTTTAGGGTCAGTGCCTCCCCACTGTGAGCCTGGCCTCTGCTCTGCTACACCAGGCTGGGGCCCCTAGTTATTGCAACAGGGCCCTCATCATCTTCACTCCATGTCACATGGTGTGAGGCCGCTGTACCTGCTTACACTGAGGACAGAGGCTGGGTGACCAGGTTCCCAGTAACTCTGCAGGTCATTGTCACCAGTGGGAGTTATCTTTCCCAAGTGAAGTTCACTGGTGATATTTTCTGGAGCGTAAACAGCCTGTGTTAGTGGGAGCAATGCTTGAATCTTCCTGAGGGTCTCGATTCCACTTCAATTTGGCTTTCCCCAATCTCCATCTAACTCAAGGTGGAAGTGCTTTTCTTTTTTTATTTTAAGGAATGATCAGGCATGTATTAAAAGCACTTCTGAGCAAAACTATGTATCTCGCTTTCCAGAAAATCATCTCAACAAGGAAGCATTTTGGGCTTCATAATGTAATTGTTGCAGAATCCAAGAGCTCAGAAAAAACAATAGGGAATAACAGGAGGAGTATTTTCAGGAGTTTCAACACACATGAACCCAGCCGAACTCACATCCAAAGTGCTAGGCCTTAGAACAAATGAAAGACTATTTTTACACATTTGTCTGAGGGGTGGTCTTTAAAAACTGGGGAGAAGGGGCAGCACAGAAGTAAGACAGCAACTAATAATAGCCTTGAAAGAAGACAGAGCCTTATGAATTCTGCAAGAACAAGATGGCAGAGCTCTGTTTACAGCACAGAAGTTATAGCTATAGGGGCAGGGGTGGGGCATGAAGGAGAGTGCCCTTAAGTCCCCTTCACAAGAGCAGTGCCACAGTTGTGTCTCAAGGGCTTATAAAGCCATTTACACATGCTCCCTTCGTAAAGCTCTGAAACCCATACAAGGTGCTAATGTCAATTATCACCAATTTATAATTAAGTGCACATAAGTCCAGAATTCAGTGAAATGTACAAACAGGATTAAATGTTAAAGGGTGCCTTGAGTGATTGCTAAATTTGCAGCATTAGTAAACAGAATAATAATGTTTGTAAATTGATTTCAAAGACTTAACAGAAATACTTTATTCTATAGCTTGGAAATTTAATATTGATTTCCAAAGACCAATTAACTTTTAAAAAAATATTTCCTGCATGCAAAATGTATACTTGCAAGATCCTGAAGACTACATCTGGGGAATGAACTAGAAATCAGCACTGTGACTAGTATATACATTAATTATTTGAATTGAGAAGGGACATAAGTAGTTATATTTATGTCACTCCACCCCCCAGATAGCCCCTGTACACAACAGGCATCCAGTGACTGCGTGTTGGGTGAGAAAGCCTCATCAGGTGCTTGCTTGAATCTGGGAACATCGGTTACTATAGATGGGCCTACTAAGTATGGCTTCCTTTGGGTGGCACAACTTGAGCTTTAATAAAGAAAATGAGGCATGTTCTCAGGAGCTATGCTAAAGGAAAAGAAAGGGACAGAGTGAGCATAACTGAGAACTGGAAAGGGGCTGCCATGTCTAAGGGCCAGCAAGGAAACCAGCTCGGCTGGCAGAGGCCAGCAAGGAGTAGAGTGGAGAGACGCAAGTTGCCAACAGGACTTGTAAGTTCCTTGGAGGGCACAGGAAGTAATTGCTTAGGCTCTCATCATCTCTGTCCTTGAAAGCAGCCTGATAGAAGTCAGTCTGCTCCTAGGCCCAGTACTTCCCGCCCTCTGGACCTCAGGCCATGGGTGGAACATCCTCCTCAGTCCAGTCTGGGCAGTCTGTGACACATAGACCTTGTGCAAGAGATGCACCATAGCACTCACGATGGCACCCACCCTGCTTGCTCTGGGGAAGCCAACCTGTTGTGGGAATGTCCAGCAGGGTCATAGACATGCACGGTGCAGGGACCCTGAGGGATCTGCCAGCTGCTTAAGTGAGCCACCTGCCATCAGTGACATGGGAGAGGTGGCTCCTAGACACCCATATGGGCTGCTCAGAGCTGAGACCATGAGCAATGACACATGGTGGCTGTAGAAGATGCATGTGTGGGGACAGGTGTGATGCAGTGAGACGGAGCTACTGTGTCATTGGCTAGACTTGTGCACTTGAGATTTTGACTCAAATGTGATAGATTCTTTCAAGCTAAGTCCAAGGTAAATATTAGTAATATTGGCTGACTCCAGATATCCTTAGAATTCTGTCTTCCTACTAAATGCTTAAAGTCTTAATTAACCACAAAACATCACTACTGATAGAATCACAATGATACTTTCTCACTTTTTGTAATACATGAATAAGAATACTATCCATAAATGCTATAATCCATGAAATGATTTTGTTATTCTAATTTCTTTTAAGCCTAGACAGTGTAATTATGCAAGATATCATGTTATTTCATGGCAGGTGCATTTTACTAATTGATTTTGTTTGCAATTATAATTTCTGCTTCTTGATTTGCCTACATGAGAATTACTATGCTCATGAACTTTATTTTCCCATTTATTTTCTTTAAACATTAGGAAAATAATTACTGGCTTTTTGCACCTAATGAAAAGTCAAAACTTTTAGGTTAAAATTCTTTTCCTTTTAATTCACATGCTGTGAAATTACTGTAGAGAAATGATAGTATGGAAATTTAAATTTGAAAATACTAAATTTAGTTTTAGACCAAGCTTTCTACATTAAACAGTAAACCATTTCAAGTGCTTTTCCTTCGTCTCCTGAAATCCCATTTACACCTTTACCCTCATTGATTCCTCATCTATGACAACGTAACTGGTGTTTAAAGTTTAGAGAAAAAATTTAAATTTGTGCCAGAATAAGAATCCAAGTACTATTGAAATAAAAACACCAATGATTGCTTTTTACTTCTTGCACAGAATGATCCCATCCCTGCAGCCTAATTGAAAGTGAGGTTTTAAAGAATCAGATTAATTATTTTCAAAGTTTGGGTTTACATAATTTCTTTTTTTTACTTTTATTTATTTATTTTTTATTTATTTTTTTGGGGAGGTGGACTGGGGATTGAACTCAGGCCCTTTGTGCTTGCCAGGCAAGCACTTATTCTACTGAGCCATCTCCCCAGCCCCTACATAATTTCTTGATGGGCTTCATTTTACATTATTTTATTAAACTTGTATTTTTTTTTCAATTTTTTCCCTTTTGCCATTCATTGTATTCCTTCTGAACTTTATGACCTAAATAAGTACATTTTTAAATATTTCTATTATTTTTACATGGTCACTGTCTGCATTATTATCCAAAATATTAAAGACACTGTTCTGTGCACTGTGGTATCGAGGCTGGCTTGGACTACTTCCTAAACTGCAAAGGTCAGACTGCTTTGCAAGCTGCGCTCTCTTCCCTTGACATTGTCATTTACTGGCTTGGAATTTACTCTGCTTCACTGATAATAATTTCATTGGAAATGAAAATCTTGCTCAAACCTGGCTAGACATTGTGGCTCTGCAGCTGCACTTAATAAAATATAAATTTTCTTCACATTAAGTGGCTATTAATCACCTCCTCCATCCTCTTCCAACTGTATTAGCAGCCTGTGGCACAAGGTTGAGCTTGGGACCTTTTGGCTTTGGATCTTAAAGAAAGAGGGAAGCATCCATATAAGTGTGGGGAAACAAAGGGATGCAGAGAGGTGGCCGGCTCTGCCACGTGAGGTGTCCACAGCGCTACGTAGCCATGTCCACTGTGACTGAGGGCTGCCTTCACATGCTTTGTCCAGTGCTGTATGTTTAGTGTGTGGGAGGGTATAGTCGGTGCTGCTTGAGCTAGTGTTGGGCACAAATGGCCATAGAATTAAATAACTTTGATGCAACTCTCTCTTATGCTTCTCTTTTCCTAAAGAACAATGTGCATTGGGTACTGTTTTGTAACACCCTGACACTCAGTAATTGCTCTTTAACATTAAGACAGAAGAGCTCAAGATGATACTGCCATACCTAGTGGCACTTATCAAGAAGCTGAGGCCTTTTCACAGTAGTTTTTGTGTTACTTATAGTTTTTATTGTTATTTTATGGTTATTTCCATAAAAACTGATTTTACATTGTGGTTATACTGAAACATTGTAATATTATGAAATAAAATTTTAGAAAGAGAATTGATTTTACCAAAATATAAAAAAACAACAGCAAATGGCATTTAAAACTTTAAAAGGCAGAACAGGGTGGGATGAAGTTTTAGATATATATTTTCAGAGATCAAGTCTCACAAAGCTGTTACACCCAAGCCAGTGGCGTTTGGCATTCATTTGGCTCTCTCTCTCTCTCTCTCTCTCTCTCTCTCTCTCTCTCTCTCTCTTATGAAGAAGCTGCTAAAATGAGCAAGAGTTTCAAGGACACTGGTAATTTTCAAGTGCTCTTCTGAACTTATAAAGTGCATTTGACTTGAACTTTTATGACCCAAGAGGGCATGAATAGCAGTGTTTTCAAATGTTAGAGTTTCACTAAACATAAATTAAAAATGCTAATAAAAAATAAAATAAAAATGCCAACTACACAGAAAATGCCCCATGAATTATTTCCAGAGCTTTTGACCTTATTTTATAAAATCCTAAGTCCAAATTTCCAACATTCAATACTACTGAGGTTACAAAAGAGCATCAGTGTGTTTACTAAGTATAAGGCATAATGACTTGGAAATACATTGAAATGCAAAAATTTTATTTAAGTGTGAAACATAAACAGATTGAAGTAAATAAAGTAAATCATATGTTTAAAATAATTCTAATGATTTTGTTCAAACAAAACTTACCTGTATGTAGTACTTAATAAATTTAAAAAGCCAATACACAAAGCAGGACACAAAGAGGACTTCTGCAGCCTCTCGAAGCAGTTAGTCACTTACACGTGGCAATGTGAGGGTGCATCTGTTGGGGTTTCTCCTACTTGTGCCTCTGTTCCTAGGACAGGAATGTAAAGTTAATTGCTGTGGTGTAAATTGTCTTCAAGATTTAAAAAAAAAGGCTAATTCACAAAGATAGTCTCTGACTTTCTGATAACCTTCAAGTGAAATCTTAGACAATGCTTCACTCCCTAGCACTGGTGATATCCAGGTCTAGGCAATTATTGCTGTGCCAGGGCCTGCTTCTGCTCATTATGCAGCCGTATCTGTGAAATGTGATAGCCAGCCTGGCCAGAGCAGCAGTGGCAAACCTACAGCTTGTGTTTTGTGTTTTTCTTATAAGACAAAACATGTTAACTTAGAGGTTTTTTTCTAAACCAAAACCTCAGTATTCAGGCTGAATTGTAGTATTGTCATTTTGCAATAAATAAATATGTTTGGGGTTTGCAGTTTGGCAATCCAACTTTCAAAGATTCCCCATCACTAATCTAGTATAATTTGCTATGGGACAAATCCGAAATTATTCTCTGCCTGGAAAACATTATCAAGAGCCAGAAAATGTGATTATGAGTCTAATATATGATGTTTAGAGAAATAAGAAAGGTGTTTGATATAATGCAGTTATCGCTTATCTCTGTCTTTTAATGCAATAGCAACCACCTGGAAGATTTCTTCCAGGCCAGCCTGATAGCTCAGTGGACTGAAGCACCTGCTTAGGCAGAGAGCAAGGACCAGAGTTTGACTACTGGCATGCCATTCTGGCTCTGCCTGTGGGGCACACAGAGATGGAACTGAGACTGCATGTGTTGGTGTGTGCTTGCAATCCCAGCACTTGGGAGGCTAAAAACAAGAGAATCACTGCGAGTTCAATCTACGTAGTGAGATCCTGTAGACCCTGTAGACCCTGCCCTAAATACAGAAAAAAAAGACTTCTTCTGTTCCCTGAGGACGCCCAGTAGTCCTTCTGCAGATCCTGTGACAGAGGAAAGGTTGAGTCTCAAGCCAGCCTCTCGCTGCAACTTTCTGTGCTCATCGGGATTTTGCTTCTTTTTTATGACATTTTTCAGCTTCACATTAGCAAGAACTGAACTGTAGTTCTACTTTCCTTCAAGCATGATTGGATTCCTGGTCAGGTTCCAGAGTATTTGCAGACATTGGTGAGAAGGGAGCGGCACAATGGAGAGGTGACATGAGGTGCTTTAGACATTCCTGTTCTTAAAAGATTTGAGTAAGCCATCTTGTGGAGGGAGAATCTGGGACAGTAGTCTGAAAGCCAAGGAGATT
>NDGN011239173.1:0-20036 GCA_002564285.1 Tympanoctomys barrerae | reverse complement strand
GCCCTGGCTGGGAGCGCGCTCCCGCCGGCGCACGCTAGCAGGAAGCTCTCCGTTCACTCCTATAAATTAACTTTTAATTGCTCCTGAAAGCCATGCTTATTCTA
The DNA here is from genome assembly GCA_002564285.1 of Tympanoctomys barrerae. Taxonomy (NCBI): domain Eukaryota; kingdom Metazoa; phylum Chordata; class Mammalia; order Rodentia; family Octodontidae; genus Tympanoctomys; species Tympanoctomys barrerae. The sequence goes on along the minus strand of NDGN011239173.1, from coordinate 19,932 downwards.
GACAGCACTTAGTGAAATCTGCTCCTATTCCTTTAGTCTCTTCCAAGAAGCACTACCAGCATTTCTTCTTAAAAACATTCCCTGCAACCTCTTCTTTACATCCTCAGTACCTTTTGGTGTTCTCAGCTGTACCTAACCTCCCAGAGTGAAGGTAACCCTGTCTTCAGTCAATAATTCTACCCTAAGGAGAAAATAAGATAATGCATATGGTATCGCTTTAAAGCCATAAAGGGCCACACAAGGCAAAGGTTTATTATTATGCACCTTTCCTGTTAATAAATATTAATGAGCTAATGCTGCTCATTAATGATAGGTTTTGGCAGCAGCAGTGATGGCGATGGTGGCAGTAGCATCGGTGCAGCCGAGAAGCAGTAACAGGGGAGGGGAAGCCTTTATTAACTCTGAAGACAAGGAGAGGATGGAGGGCAGGGAGATGGGCAGGTCTTTTGCCCTGAGACAGAGAGGATGAGACTTTATAGACTTTTTCTAGGGGCAGAGTTTGAGGGGCAGGTTTAGTGATACACAAGGAGCTGATTGGAGGCTCCCCTGTGTGGGCAAGAAAGATAAAAGGAAGTTGTACCCAGGGCTGGAGTGGGGAAGGAGGAGGAAATGGTCATTGGGGAGATAAACTGTTGTTTTGGAGATTCAGCCATGTTGAATCAGGGCCATGATAATTTAGCAGTCTGTACTTGGGCCATAACCTATCAATTTGCTCATAAGATTCTTAATGCTGGACAGCCCTAGTATTAACCACATAGTAGCATTTGGTTAGGCGATGCCTGATTCTCAAAGAGAATTAGAATGAACTGCAAGAAGAGGTAGCAAAAAATGTTGATTCAATTTCCTCCCCTAGCCCTGATTATCCTGACCAAAATCTGCATGGTTAAGTGATATGTGTTTACATAATGGTTTTTCTTTGTTCTTAGTTAATTGCTTTACAATACCTGCCCCCACATTATTCTCCATTTCTGTAGTGCTTTTGGTAACAGCCTACATTTTTCTGTGAATTAAGTAATAACTCTAACTTATGCAGCAGGATACATAGATACTATCCTAGAATTGAGAGGACACATCAGAATTTAAAATAGTCCAACTGTCTGACTGAAGGAATGACTAGAGACAACTACAATTATTATGAATTCACTCAGCTGAACTTTCAGATACTTAGTTTCTTGCCCAGAGCTTGGCATAAAAACCAGCAGTTAGATACCACGTTATCATCATCAGTCTTGATTCTCTTCCACAGATAGGGTTTCAGGTCACAGTTTCAAAGAACAAGCACGGATCTTCTTTCACGTTGTGCGTAAGTTTTGTGTTTTAGGGATTTTAACATTGGCAGTCTGCATTAAAGAGTGAATGTGTGACAAGTAGAGTCAGGAAATTAGGTGGGAGGATGTGCCAGTAATCTAGGTAAGCAATAGTAAAGGCCTAAACAGAGCAGGACTATTGGGCTGGAGTAGAAGGTTTAGGCACAAGAGATTTTATAGTTAGGACAGATTGGGCTTGTGGTTGATATGCTGTGGATGCAGCAGGTTGGGGAACAACAGCAAGTGAAGATTCTAAGAGCCCAGGTGATTCCCAGGTTTAGGTGACTGGGGATGAGTCAGTCAAGATAGATACAGGAGGATGGGCAATCTTGGGGCAAAATGATTATATATATATATGCCCAAACACTTAATTTCAGTGGTTGGCACCACTGTTGGAATTCCAGACTATTGTAAGATAATCCCCTTGTAGAAAATCAGAGTTAATATGTCTTAGAGACCCAAATAGAATGTGTCAAAGCAAAATGGAATTATAAAATCAGAAGGACCTTGAGTTATTTCACCCCCTTTATTTAATACAGCCTCTTTATTTTACCATTGAAGGAACTGAAGCTCATAAAAGGAAAGCTACTTAGTGATTTTCATGCACAGTTTATCTAAAAACTAGAGCACATACCCATGATGACACCCCTTCTATGTCCCCCAAACCCAAGCTTCTTCCTACCCTAGCCAGGATGATAAAGACAGAATGTACCTTATGCCAAATTATTCCTTAAAATGAAGTTAAAGTTTACTAAATTCCAGCTGTAGAAATTTTGCTATTTTAACTGGTTGCTGTTCATTTTAAATGAGTTCCAGTGTGGAGTCATAGTAGTGTACACACATAAACACATAGAAGCAACTGCTTGTAGTGAAGGAGGAGATCAAGTGGAGGGAATGAGCACTTCGGGGGAGGAGAAAGTAGTAAAGGAAGATTTGCTCCACAGCCCCTGAAAAGTGGTAGAAAGGCAGCATCAATAGATAGAGAACCAGGCAGGGAGGAGCAGTGTGCTGGGGGTGCTGATGGACATGACAAAGCATGAAGCTCTAGGGCCTAGGAACCAGAACCAGGAAGGAAAGAAGAACAGCTGTGTTTGCAGAGTTCAGAATACCTCTTGGGAAATAGAAAGCTTACAAGGCTCATAGTGCTATAAGCTACATTCCAACCCACTGATACGCTTTAACATTTACACTAACAAGGGAATTCACTCCCAAGGTGTAGCCCTTTATATCTCTATCAGGAAAATTCATTCTCCAACTGATGTATAGAAATACATTCCTGAGAATTAGCAAAAACTTTCCTCAATATATCTTCTTGTCTGTTTGGTTAGTTGGTTGGTTTTAGTTTTTATTACTCCCTTGTCATCTACACATCTGTCATGAGGATAAGTATGTCTTTCTACAAGTTACAAATAGTTTTGGATAGGATAAAACTGAGAATGAAGCCAAACCCCATGGCTCACCATCAAAGATGGCTACAGAATTTGCAAAGCACATTCTGCAAAATTTACAAAATGTAAGTGTGGAGACCTAATGGAAGTACTAGGGAATCAGTCTCCCCTTCTCAATGTTGGCTGTCACATTCATGGTAGATGAGAAATCCTACAAGACGGCAACTTTCTCACATAGGATGCATACCTGGACTTGGGGCAAGAGACAGAAGCAGCAACCAAATATTCTGTGAGCTGTCAGCCCAGATAGGGGTGGCAGCATCACTGAACAGTTGGGAGATGCCATAGGGTAAGTGCCCAACTGTGGCATCCGTTCAGAGATGGAGAGTGGCAGTTTAATGGGGACTGTCATCCCAAAGTGAGACCTGCTCACACCCCAAGTGAAGTATAACCATCATGATGAGGTAGGAAGGGTAAAGTCCAAGCAGAAGTTGCTATCAGGTTTGGGGTAATAGGAAACTTAGAACCTGCCTGAGGGAGGCAAGAAGTAGCAAGAATTGGGACCATTCAATGCCAAGGTTCTATCTCTGAGGCATTGTTGTCCCCCTAGACACAAAACACAAAGTCAGAGACAAAACTTTTTCTTCAGCTGCAGAAAACTTCGGTCAACCAAGTGAAGGGCTCTTTTGAGAGTGACATGCTGAGTGAATACATTGGTTTCCTGCATCTAAACCAACCTACACATCACTAGAGACATCTTATCAGACTGAGCCTAATTCAATGGGAATGCCCATTATAGTAACCAATGCTTTGGCAATTGCTATTATATTAAGCTTGCAATTCCCTTCTATTTGCAAGTAGCACCAGCTCTCTAATAAGCTTGAGTTTCCTCATCTGTAAAAATCACTATAATATTTCCTTATTGTATAGCTATGAATATTCAAAGTAACCCAAGTATAGATCTACCAAATAGCACCCCCTCACTGAAGTTTTGTTGTTTTATGTTTAAATACAGAAGGCTGGGGAGATAGCTTAGGGGCCTAAGTACCTGGCTGGCAAGCGCAAGGGCCAGGGTTTGACCTGGTACCACATGTCATGCTGGCCCCAGAAACTGGGGGGAGGGAAGGGCGGTGCCACTACCAAAACCAGGCCTGCTGGTGCACACCTATAATCCCAGCACTGGGGAGGCTGAGACAGGAGGATTACTATGAGTCTGAGCTGTGTAGTGAGTCCCTGTACCAAATACATGAATAAATAAAAGATATTTTTTAAAATTAAATAAATAAATACAGAGACTTTTGTGTGCTTGCTGAATAACCCTATTAGACCTTGAGCTTTCTAAAGGGCAAAGACCATAACTAACCTCTGTATCTGTCTTATAGTATAGTAAGTCACCCCATAGCATTGCTGCAAGGATTAGTTAGGTCATTCCGAGACACATGACCAAATAGTGCCCCATGCAAGCAGAAAGTGTTTGGTAATTGTTGATGCTGGCTGCTGTAGACTGGCAAGCCAATGTGTGTGACCTCTCCGTATTTATTTATTTTATGTCTAAATTCATAACCAGTTCTCCCTGGCGAATATTTGAGGAAACCAAGTTCCAGGGTATCCATAGTAGCTAACAGAGGAGATAGTGACTGGCCTTAGGTAAGAAAATAATATAAGCCCCAACTTACTGGGAAATGCAGACAGATCACTTTTGCCCTGCCAGGCTCTGTGTTCCCAGCTGTGGACTGAAAATAAAGCAGAAGATTCCTGAAGGGCCTCCCAACCTGAAATAGTATACAGCAGGAATGGAGCTGTCCATGGCTGGAATGGAGCTTCCTTCTAGGCCTGAGGATGCATGAATTCAGGAAGTGTCCTGAATCTGAGCACTTCTGCATTCTACATGGAAAGGAGGTGACACATCCTGCATTGAAATGTTATAAGGATGGAATGCAGTGGCATGTGAAGGTCAGTGGCAGCCTTGGTCACTGCAAACACAAGAAGCTGAGTAGCCATCTTCCTACAGTCGTAACTGTTGATGTCAAGTTCCCAGGTTGGGTTCTCAAGGCATTAATTCCCCTATCAGCATCACCTGGGAACTTGTTAATAATGCAAATTCTCGCACCTTACCTGAGGTCTACTGTGTCAGAAGTTGAGTCCACAAGCCTTCTGCATCGTCACCATTTTTCAATCTGAGTCACACTCAAGTCCGAGAACCACAACTCTACAGAGCTCAGTGGCAAGGAGGTGAGCTATACTCATTGAAGTTTTATAACTGAGAGTACTGCAACAGTGGAGCTCAGAAGTCTGGATTTAGATCTTGACTTTAGTACTCACTGTCCCTGGGATTTTGAACAAATAAGTTAACCTCCATAAGCTTCAGATTCCTGATATTCAGACAGACATGATAACAAATAGTCTCTCTTTGTGTTTTCAATTGCTCAGGGATCATAGTACCTCTTAAGGTGACTTTGAGGAGTTAACATGAAGAAAGTGATGCCTCAGCCCTGAGTGTAGTTCAAGTCCCATTTACCCAAGTTTTGTTTACTTTCCTCTTCCCTGCATCAGTAATTATGTTCATGTTTCCCTAAAAATGCCCAGTTATTTTTATCTTTGCAGTTTTGTCTTTCTGTTCACTTTCTCTTGGTGTTTCTTAAATTTTCATGTGGCATATGAATTGACTATCCTATTAAAATGCAAGCCCTGACTCTCAGGTTTGGAGTTGGGAGACTGAGATTCTATGTTTTTAACAAATTCCCAGAAGTTGCTAGTGCTGCTAGCCAATGGATCACTCTTTGAGGAGCAAGAGTCTAATCAACATCTCTATCTCCCAGTGTCCACCTGATAAAATCCTATATCTTCCACCAAGACACTAAAAATAGGTTGAATAATGGGCTGGAGAACAGAAAGAGATGTTAGTGGAGAAATTCCTTCAATAGTCTTAGCGAGATGTAGTCTGTGTTCAGACTAAGGAAGATACTAGGAGGAGAAATCTGGGAGAGGACATGATTGAGACATTAAAGCAAAGGCCTTTGGTTTGTTGACCAAAGACAGCCATCTTTGGAAGATAATATGCATTGTTTGAGAATATAGAGAAAAGCAACAGAGTACAGAAAAAAGGAGTAAGTCATTACCACCTGGGCACAAATGGGCACACTGGTTTGAGGAGCCTATATGCAGTGATTGCTTTTAGAGCTTTCAATGTTAACGAAAGAGCCTGCTCATGTGCCATAGGTTCACCACTACTGCTATGATCACTTGACTGTAGAAATCTAAATATTCACGTGAAATTTGGAGGGCATGTGCATGTGGAAGTAGTCATAAATGTGGATGAGGTTGTCCAGAGTAGATGGGAAAGACACCAGAACGGTATGGACAGCAAGGTACACACTAACCTATTAACAGATGGAGAGTCTCAGGGGAATTGTTTCCAGGTGACTGGAGGCCTGAACAAAGAATTAAAAAGGACACTTAGAAGAGTATCAAGTATAAGATTTATTAAAAGCAAAAGAAGGAACATTGTACATTTCAGAGAAGGAGTTGGCCAGTGAGAAGAGCTCACAGCCCCTATAGGGATAAGTACAGGGTCTCTGAAGGTCCTGGGACTATGGCAGCATTAATAGCTAGGAGTTGATAGTAGTCATGTCCCAATGGAGCACATGGCTCAGCCCACCACTGGGATAAGGATTTTTGAGCATATACAGTTTGTATAAGTTTCATGGTGTCCAAAGTCAGGGGCAGAGAAACTGTCAAAATCACAATGTGAATGAAGTCACACCAGGCCAGCACTGTATACTTTTGGTGTTGTACATATCTTGGAACCTTGAGGGTACAAAATTATCTTTACCTATTAATTTTCTCATATTTTGACATAATCACCCTTGTTCTATCTGGTTTCTCAATTCTTTGTCCCATGGTTTTTTCTTGTCCTTGCTCTATGTCATACCTCATACTTTTCCATGCCTATCCAATCTTACTCCCTTGTGGTAATCTGTTCTTTACATTTATCTCTCCCCATCCGCACTTAATCTGGGGGCTCTTAGTATCCAGTGGGGCAGGAGATATGAAGGGAGACTGGCATATCCTTTGATGGAAAAAATCTCATCCTACATCCTGTTCTCTGTAAAATGAGAGTGACAATATCTACCCAACTGGAAAAGACAGAGACTCAATATGACACTGGTATGTGCTTCCTGGCACACAACAGATGTTCAGGAAATGTGAGTTCTCCCCCGTTTCTGTCCCAAGGCCAAGGATGTAATGGATTCTGGTGGCAATGAGCTTGGATAGTGGCTATTTTCAAATCTGTCTCTTCTAGCCTATACTTCACAGGGCCACAAGGCTTGACTTCCTGAAGCAGAGATTTCTTTTACTATATTTCTGTTTCACCACTGACAGAGTCCCATACACTACTCTTTTGTCCTAACCCAGGGTCAATACTTAACCCTTAAGTATATAGCTCCCCACCTCTGAAACACTATATCCCATGACAGGTATTTGTGGAACTAATATTCCAAGAAATTCAGGGCTCAGAGATGTTAAGAAATTTGCCCAAGGTCACAGAGTTGCCTTAAATCCAAGTCACATAGCTGAGTGCAAAATCAATGCAATTTTCACTTTTTAGTGACACTGAACTTGTTCTCACTTGAGTACAATTTCCAATGTGTTTTTATTTTTAATTCTGTTTCTCTCAAGCTACAGTTTATGGTCTACAAATGAAACCAAATAGCTTTTGTATTTGTCAAGGTCATTCCTTATCTATTTGGAGGCAGAGTTCTGCCCAGGATTTCTGTGTAGACACACTGCCTCTTGTGAGTTTGCAGTGGAGTCATCCCCAGGCTATGACGGATGCCAGGGATCAGTACTACTGTTCCTGACTCTGTGCTCTGCCCTTTGTGTCTGATAACCACCTCTCAAAAACAAAGCCCTAGTCAAAATGGTTAATATTGCAACATGTTCTAGAGAATTATAAAGCAATTCACAGCAAAAAGAAAAAGAAACACCGTTAGAGGAAAAAGTGAAGCAGCTCCATCCTACCACAATTCCTCCCTCTTCCACACCTCTCTGCCAGTCACCACCTATTCTAGAACTGAGCTGATCTCTACCTGCCCTTCAGATTCCCTAAGTTATTCTCACCAGCCAGTATCCTCTTAAGATCTGTTGACTTCCCTTGTTTCTAGAAACAATTTTATGATCCTGGTAATAGGTTTTTATTTCCAAAAACCTTTCATTGGGGTCGAGGAGATAGCTCCGTAGAATAAGCATTTGCCTTGACAAGTGCTAGGGCCTGAGTTCAATCTCTGGTTCCACCAAAAACAACAACAAAAATAAATAAATAAAATTTAAAAATTTTCATTAAAATAGGGAGTCAAAACAACCAATTCAGGGCTCATGGCTCAAGATTAACAGCACTGGGCTTTCGTACCAGTTCATAACTGGGAGACACGGACATCATGTTTGGATATTAATAATTAATGCTTTTGCTACAATTGCCAGACTATCACAAGATCAGCACATTCACCCAGCTTCTTGGTCCCTATGCTGCATTATACCCTGAAGCTGCACAGAAGAATTTGCAAAGCCTACACAGTCTTCACCAAATGTTAAGAAACAAGCAGTTTATGGATGATCCCCACACAACTTAATAATGACTTTGTAATTACTATGTTTGTGGTTATTTGATTAAAGTTCACCTTTTCCACTATTCTGTGAACTCCATTAGGACAGGGCTGGTCCTTGTTTTATTCAGACACTCATGACATAAGCAAGTGAATTGAAGATGTACAAGTGAAGGGTAGACTTTATCACTACCCTTTCTCCTTACTGTGTTACTCAGCCACAAGGCATTCAGGGGACCAATGGGATGAAGGGGAAGACCGAGGCTGGAAATGCTAAACTAGCCACAATGACTGGCCCTCTTGAAGGTCAGGAACTGACATCATGTAGAAAAGGGGTTATAAACCATCACTTTCTAAGGTAACAAGTTAATGGTCCAAGAATCAATAGAAGAGATTGACATCAGCTGGTGTTAGGTAGTTCAGTGTTCAGAGAAGCCTGTGAAAACACTGGGGGCACACAAACAAACACCCACCCACCCACCCACCCCCACACACGATCTTACCAACATCTGTTATGGACCTGCCTTTGCCCAAATAAGTGAACTGGATATATTTTCCAGAAACAGCAATTAGACTTATACACCAATCAAATTCACATTTGAGATCATCAATGCTTGATGCATCATGGCTTACCAGGAGTTTCCCATTCCTAGTCATTATGCCTATGAGGTAAATCAAAATCAGAAGAGAAAAGGCTACCAGGAGCTCCAAGAAGAACAAAGTTTTAGTATTCACTGCTAGATACCCTGCCTAGGGCCCCACTCTAAACCCCATCAGTGTCTAATTCACACTGCTAGTACCTATTGTACAGAACAGCATGAGTCAGAGACCAGCAGAGACCACCAAGTTGTGTAAAGACATCATAGTGTAAAATTTATTATGCTTGAGTGCAGGCAGGCAGAGGGTAAAAAGGCCATCAAAGTTGAGCAATGAAAAGCAGAGCCTTTTATAGGACTTGGACAAGGTGTAACAAGTCAGGAGATCAGGGAAAGTATTTTGTAAGGAAGTCAGGGACTTCAGATGAAGCAATCCAAGCAAACATCTATGGTCAAATTTCCCCAAATGTCCAGTGCCTCAGTAGTCAATCTTCAAAGCATCTGGTGTAAATGCATAGGTGTTCTCAGATGTCTTGGCTGTTGAAAGAGTCCATGTTTTATCTCTTCTTTTATGACATCCCATGTTTGCTGAGGGTAGCCACACTGGTCCTGAGCCGGGTTTTCTCTGAGAACAAAACTGCTTCAGACAAACCTGTTGAATGCTGGGAAAATCAAGCCTGACACATAATTCTTTGCTTCAGGCTCTGTCTCACTACCAAAGCTGACTTCTGTCTATCTTAGTGGCATATCAGGAGGTGTCAAGAGATCAATACCTCTCCTTTCTACTCCACCCCAGAGTAGGCCTCAATCAACAACTAACGGAGATCAGCATATAATTCAGCTCTTTCAATCTACAGGTGATGTCTCTGAAGTTTGTACTACATTGGCTCTCAAGCTCTCACCTATGGGTAAGTTCTAGTCACTGCGGGCTTAATAATGCATTTTAATGGCTGCCTTCTCATCCTAGTTTCAACCCCTTGCCCCATGCTTCCTGGTATCAACTCTATAAACTATTCTCACTTGAATCTTTGCCTCTGGCTCTCCTTCAGAACAAATCTACATGCAGTGTTGTATCTGTAAAGCCTGGAGAAAGGAAACAGATGATGAGTAGTGTTTAGGAGAAGTTGAACAGAATACAGCTGATGAGAGGAGAGGAACTGAGACAGGGGGCTGGAGAAAATCTCAAAGTTCATGTACCAGGCTGAGTCTGGTTCCTTCCAAAGGGCAAAATCACCCACTGCCTGGAGATCAGACATGGGAGAATGGCTACTGGGGCCAGAAGGAACCCAATATTGTCCAACACTGCCTCCTTCCAAGATTCTAATCCCTTCTATTATATCCCTAAGTCTGCTTGAATGCACCCATTAGACTGACAGCTCACTTACCCAGCACTTACATCAGCCAGGTTTGACTACTACTAGAAGGTTCTAAAAATATCACCCTTTTCTTAGAAGGAGCTAATTGCTCTCCCACGTGAATTCTTTAAGTATATAGACATGTCTCCTCCCTCACGTGTCTCTCCTCTAGGCTCACTCTGTCCCATTCCATCCATGAATTTCTGTATGGCAAAGATGCTTTGATCTACCCCATCCCAAGTCCGATCCTATTTATATTCTATAGGCTCCCAGTCATGAGAATGATATTCAAGTCCAGAGCAAAGAAAGTTCCCAGATTCTGTTGCCAGAGAACCACTCTGGATCAGGGGCTGCACATAATAATATCCACCACATCTCTGCCACACAGGAAGCTATTGACTAAGCCTTCACAACCTCATCTATTCATTCATTCATTTATTCAACATCTGTTCCCTTGCCTACTCACCATGCACTATTCTACATGCTGGGTGCAGATAAATAGGGTTTTTCTTTTTTTACATTTCTTCCCTTGTGCAGTTTATATTCTAGAGCAGGAGACAGTAACCTACTCCAATCTGGCCTGCTGCCTGTTTTGGTGAATAAAGTTTTATTGAAACACAGCCATGCCCATTAGTTTTTATGGATATGGCCTATCTGTTTTCTTACTGTACTATCAAAGCTGAGGCTGATACCACATGGCCCACTGGATGAAAATGTTTACTTCCTTTTTCTCAACAGAAAAAATTTGCTGACCTCCAGCCTAGAGCACTGGCTAGAATGCTACGTGGAGAGACAGTAGTGGTGAGACAAAGCCCCTGCTCTCTGAAAGCTTGTGTGCTAGAAGCCCTCTTATGCACCAAACAATGGTTGAGCACTGAGCATCCTGTGATGAGTAGTTAAAAAGTTTTTTATCTGGGAATATCCTAGAGGGACTGTCATGTGCTATGTTCCTTGCAGAGCCCTAGGACAGAGGTGAACCAGACTGACAAATTTCTTACTCCATGAATTTTTCAGTCTAGTTGTGGACTGACAATAAATAAGCCAACAGGAGCATAGGAACATGGCTTTGGATGGGAATAAAAGCTATGAAAACAATGAGCAGCTGCAGGGGATCTTTTCAGGGACTCTCTGTCTGTCTGTCTCTCTGTCACACACACACACACACACACACACACACACACACACCCCATGCCTCCACAATACTTTTCTGGCAGTTATCGTGGATATACAGAAAGGCCCTGATATGGACATGATTCTGTTACAATCCAGGGTGGGTTGGGCTTTCAGTCCCAGACTATTCAAATGTAAACAGGGACAGATCTCATCAACCACTCCAGTGTGGTCCCTGGGGTGACTGACCTGGTGTCACCTATCACTAAGGGGGTGGTATCTACAGATACACAAAACACCTTAGATGTCCCCTAGTCTCCTCCTTTCAAAAAGAGAACAGGGAAATGGGAGTGTGGGCCTCAACACTTTAAAGGAATCTTTACTGCTTCGTTTAACTAAAGTAGTTTCCACATAAGTTCCCCTGCTCAAGAATTCCTCCTAATTACCATTTTCCTTTTACAGTGTGTTGTGTAGATCTGCACAGAAGCAAATTCGTGGTGTGCAAGAGCCCCCAGGGTGGCAGGGAAAGTAAGGCCTGGTTATTAGGGGGCTCAATGAAGCGGTAGCTTCTATATCTTCCTGGCAGGGGGTAGAAACGGCCCAGAAACTGCATTGCACCAGGCCAGACCCAGCTCAGTAGGACCTGGCTCTGAGATTGCTTTGTATGGTTGGGAAATACCAATGGTTTTGCAGGGGCTGTGGAAGCTCCGTTCAGAAGTCTGAGCTCTTCTTAAATTTGTAAGTTTCTCTGTGGACAAGACACAACTGGCTGTCCTTCTAAGCTTCCATTTCGTTTAGCATGTTTTGTAATCATTCGACAAATATTCAAGGAGTGTCCACTACAGGATGTCCAGTGCTTAAGTGTGGTGTGCACATATACCAGAATGATACCCAGAAAATAGTATGCACTCCGAAATCTGCTTAGTGGTGGTGGTGATGCTGATGCTGCTGCTGCTGCTGCTGCTGCTGATGATGATGATGATGATGACGATGACGATGACAATGACGATGATGATAACGATGATGATGACGACGATAACGATGATGATGCAGCACAGGCATCACTTTCCTTTATTTATTCATTCATCTATTCCATCTCCCAAACATTGGCCAAGAGTCAATGATGTCCTAGTCTGCTAGTAAAACAGAGATGAATGAGATGAAGAAAGATAAGACTTGCCTAGATATTAGATGCAGGATGAGGAAGAAGCAAAGGTGAGGGATTGCTGGCTTGCATTCTTTGGAAGGATGGAGCTATCATGCTCTGAGACTAGGAATGAAGGGAAAGTGTTTTAGTAAGAGGAGTTGGGTCATGCATTGGGAGCAGGAGGAGCACAATTGTCTGTACATATCCCCATATAGACACACAATGAGCTGTTGGGGCTCAGAGGAGGGTCTCCAGAGGCTTCTGAGTTTTGGACTGTGGCACAGGGCCACCTGAGGACTCCCTCCCACAGCTCAGGCCTGACTCCCAAAGACCAAAGTGAAACTATTGGAGCCCTAAAACTGCCAGCATAGATTAAACTTCCAGAAGGTTATTTGATTAAAACTAAAGGCAGTAAGCATTCTTAAACCTCTGCCTAAGAAGTGGGGCTCATCTGATAGACTGTATGTTATCTTTCTATGTGTACATCAGTTTATATACATATGGATGATACAGATAAATATACAGAATAGGTAAGTATATGGATATGAATATAGGTGTAAATGTGTAAATGGATATGAATGTAGATGTAGATAAAGATATAGACATAGATCTCCGGTGTACAGTGTAGCCAAGGTCTATCTCAACCACTTTGTAAATAGGAACTCATCCTCATCACAACCCTATGGTTAGCTAAATGTATTCAATTTTACATATAAAGAACATGAGGCACACAATGATATGGAAACTTGCCTACAGTTTCCCAACTATTTACTGACAAAGCAGCATTCAAACCCAGTCTTGCTTCAGGGACCCTGCTCCTAACTTCTGGATGTTGCTGCGTCCTAGCACCACTGAAGCTCCCACACCAGCCTGGAGGAACATCTCTGGTCCCCATTCCTAGACCTGGCTGCACTCCTGGACCAAGGCAACAAGCAGCCCCTTCGCTGGGTCACCTGTTAGGATATTTGCTTCCCTCCACAGACAGAAACCCAAATCCCTGTTTCCCAACCCCGCTTCCTTCCTTCTTGTCCATGCTCTGGGGCAAGGACAGCCTCAGAGCTCCCAGTGCAGCAACAGGGAGCAGAGTGTTGGCAACAAGATGTGCGCTCAGACTGTTTCACTGTGAGCTGCCTCCTCAGGTCTTATTAGTCGTTTTTTTAAAACAGACTTTTCAATTTCAAATACCTCCATTTATTGTGTGCTGCTCATCTTTCAGCACATGCACTGTGTTCCTGTCACTGTAATAGGCTACATGGAGTATCACACACATACCAACTTCCTGTAAAACAGCAGCCCCTTGAGAAAGAGCTTCCTTTTAACAGTGCCATCTTCCCATCCGGCATTGCTCTTTTTAAAAGGCGAGCCTCAGATGAATGTCTATCCAGACACTGATTCCAACATTTTGATCACACTTTTCAGTCAAGGAAGGAAGAGTCTTTGGCTGATGACATAGTCCAACTCTTACTTTCCAAGTTAAACAAGTGGGTTTCAGAGAGGGAGTTTGGCTTGCTGGAGAACACACAGCCAATCAGTGGCTGAGCTGGGCCAGAAACATAAAACAGTTACTATTGCAGTGTGGAGATTTAATGATAGCAGTAATAATAATTCGTCATTGCTGAAAATTACAAAGTATAAATTATAATTCACAGGTCTGCCACTGGCTCCTGTGAGTGGCTTCTTCCTCTAAGGAGAGAGTTTTTCCCCTTGCTAAAGCCAGCTACACCCTGAAATGCTAACCTCTAGCATCCTGTAAGAGCCCATTGCCCACAGTGCCACTAGGGGCTTACTCAGAGTCAATGGAAACATACTATTTCAGTGTCGATTCTCACCCAAGGCCCTTCTCTGCAACTAGACTCCTCCTTCACCCCACACACATCCTTTCCCTCTTCCTACCAATTCCCCATTTGGTTCACAGGAGGGTACTAGGATTTCTGCAACAAATAACAAAATGTCTCCTTAACGGTCAGCAATGATGAACATCATTACTGGAAATAACATAGAAAGCATTTAACCCAATGCTTCTAACACTCAGGAAAAGAACATGATTTGCCCAAGATCACATTGCTTTGTGTTAAGAAATGATGTTTGAATTCTTTGTCTGTTGTCCTCTATATTCTAAATACCAAAATCTAGCCTCTGGTTATATGCTGCCTTGGATTATCTTATTGTCTTGTTAAAAGGAAAAAAAAAAATCCCATATGGAATTGCAGTAAACTAGTAGGACAGAAACAACTTACCAACCTCACCCATCCAGTGCCCACTCCATGGTTCTCAGTTCTGGTTGCACACCAGAGTGCCCTGTAATACTTTATAAATATCCAGATTCCCAAGCCTCATCATGGATCAAAGACCAAAGTCACAGTGAAGAGAGGCCTTGCATCTATTCTTCTCAAAGCTGCATGGGTAATTCTAACAGGCAGCAAAGGGTGAGGAAGATTGGTCTATCAGATGGCCAAGAATCATATCAGTGGACTCGCATCATTATGACTGAAATGGAATGTAACTAATTATATTTCCAAGCTCTAAAAGCTTAATTCTAATACAATTAAAATATGCAGCTGAGAGACTGAGAACAGATTTCTGACCAGAAGAGTTCTTTCTGAGTTCATACCAGTAATCAGAGGGCAAACTTGAGACTCCTCCATCTGCCCCTGTTTGCAGAAAAAGCACATCAGCCTTAAGTAATAATATGGCTCACTAGTAAAACAGAATGCCTCGGTATATGAAGAACCACTTTGTTTTCATTTATAAATTAAGGAAATAAGTGATGAATAAAAATGTTACAAATTCAAAATAATCTTTGGCCTCTTGGGTGGTCTTCCCTTCCATTCTCTTAGGTCACTTACCTAACCAGTCTGACCTCAAGTAAAGTATGAAATTTAAGACCCAAGGCCAAAGTTCCTTTGAAGGACAACAAATTCATATAGAAACTATGAGGGCACAAGAAAATACATAAAATAGAATAGTAATCCCTGTAAGGCTTGGGATAACTATTCTCTAAACTTTACCTCCTACCCACCAAGACATTCACCACTGGTCATGGTTGAGCAGACAGAAACAAGGCTGCAAGGAATCCAAGAGCATCTTCGAAAGTGACAACTCAACAACAGTAGCAACAAAAATGTACTGCTTGAAGATAGCAGGGTAGGCTCATTTCATCCCAATACCGAAGAATAATAAAAACTAAATGTTAATTCCAGTATTAAAGAGATATAAGAAAATAAATGTTCAAGTGTCCCCTGGATGAAAAAGGGGCTAGAGTGGGAGGAGAAGAGAGAAGAAAGAATGAAATTAGTGTTGACTCAGGGTTGAATGCCTTTGTGGCTCTGTATTACATCTACATCTTTCACATTCATCACCTGCTCCTGCTTCAGCCATTGCTCAACCCTACTGATGAACACTTATAATTATCCTCACTTTGAGGATAAGAAAAATGATCTCTGGAGAGGTCAAGGCCATCTCAAGATCCCAAACGCTAGAAGTAGATGCAGCTTAGGCTTTTTTAATGCCAAGTATGGAGGGATGCCTTCCCACTGTAGAGACAGAACTCTGTAAGGATACCATGAAATGCCATGAGGGAGGTAGGGGAAGCTCCCTTCATCTATCTCTGTGGACATATGGCCACTGGGCCAGAATATTAAATTGGAGCCCTATCTAGCTAATACATCAGAAATGTTGACTTTCAGCAACCCTTCCTGATAAAATGGAGGTATGCATGAAAATCAGTGTTAAGTCATCCTCATCAAGATTCCCTTCTGCAATCATTTACCCTTCTCAACTGTCACTATTTATCTGTCATGTTTGCTCTTCTCTGAGTTCCTCACCACCCCTTCTTCCACAAAGAGCCAAAAGTTTCTCCCTTCTTGTCTGACAGTTTTATCTGCTATGCCTTGGACCAGGACCAATGGAAACTGTCCAACAAAAGGGCAGGAGGCTGAGCCCAATGCAATGGGTTAGACATCAAAAAAGAAAGGGCAGATAAAGGAAAAGCAATGCTGCATCTGAGGCTAACATTTAAAACCATTCTGCTTTTTGACTTTCATGATAAATTTGTGAAATAATATTTTTCTCAGTGCTTTGAGATAAATGTTAAGTGTTCTCAGGACAGAATAACCATGCATGTGTTAGTTAACTTTAGTCAGTATATATAATAAATATATACTTCAAAATATTGTGTTGAAAGAAAACAAAAAACATTATACTATACATGATGAATACATACAATTTTATCTGTCAATTCTAAAAGCAAAAATGGAGCATACTGTTCATAATTAAAATAGTACATTTAAAGAATATTTTTCTCCATTTCACAGAATAGAAAGCTGAGGTGCAGCCAAATTAAATCACCCGACCAAAGTCTCACAGTAAGTGTCAGAATCCAAAAGTAACCTAAAAGCCATTGTTCTTCCCACAGCATTGTCCACCTGCAAGAGCTAGGAAGGAGCACAGAAGTAGGCTGGTTAGGATTAGAGGAAAGGCAAGGGCTGCAGGCTAAGGTTAATTGTCTAACAATCAGGAATGGCTCCAACTAAAGTCCAGGCATCACCATAGGGGTCCAGAGAGGCATACAATGTAAGGACACTTTACAAGAAAAAATCATTTACCAAGATGTGAGTAGACCATAAAGAATGATTCAGAACCTTGGGGACAATTACAGAGGGCTGCTCTTACCCACTCTAGCCCATAACATGCAGGAGCAGGGAGCAGTTACTGCTGAGAATGCTGAATGGAAGGAGCCAACTACCAGAAGCCTAAACGTCTTAGGAGACACAGGAAGACAGACAATGGGTAAAGGTCCCACCCTTGCGCTCTCCTTTGGCTCTCCTGCTGGTACTATTCAGCTGGACTCATCCAGAAGCCAAAAAGAAGGAAACCCTCCACACAGTCAGCAGCCCAAGCAGAGCAAGGCAGATGGGTAGGAGCAGACAGTAGGGCCAGAAAGGAACTGGGTGTGAACCACATCAACAATGAGAGGTCCAGACAGGAAACCAAACAAGCTGGAGAACAGGTGTTCCAGGGCCCAGGTGCATTAAAGAGTAAAGCAATTTCTGAGACAAAGAACAAGTCAGGAGTATGCAGAAGAAGTTCACCCTCCTGGTTTCAAAAGAAGTAAGAACCATAGAATATAGAGTCCAAATAACAAGACAGGCATGGAACTAAGTTTCACATCCCAGTTAGTTGCAGAAAGACCCCTGAAAGAGATCTGTGTACTTAGCTGTTCCTTTCAAGAGCTTAGGGCCCACTCTATGTTTATGGCTTCAGTGGTCCTTAAAGATTCACCTCTCTACCTGGTGCCTGATGCCTGTTCTTCCTACCATCTACTCTGTGCTTCTTCCTAACTTTCCAAGAACACAGTGGCTCCAAGCAAAGACTGCCATCACAGCTGCATGATTCACCAATTGTGTGATCTGGAACAAGATATTAAACATTTGCCCTCCTCAGTTTCATCATTAGTAAAATGGGTATAAGAATCATTCCTCCCCCCTTTAAAGCTAATAGTAAGATGATAATTATTATTATTTGACTGAACAAATTTTCTTCCTATATTTCCCCAAAATCATATAATCCTTCTCAGTTTAATACTTTCCTAAGTATCCTACTCTTGTAAGTGAAGAGAGACTAACATAACACTCCAAAATTATGTATTAATTTAGTAAGTCTTGAATGGCATGACCTTAATTCTCAGCAGTACTCTGACCATTTTAGTTCTTTATTCAATTATACATTAAAGGTAACCATACATACTTTAGCTTCTTTTCAAGGTTTATAGGGTTCACACACGTGCTCTGGTAATGTCAAAACTATGATATCTAAAGCTGCCAAATCATTAAACAAGCCAATTTATGCAAAACAGGAAGAGTGCCTTAAATATGGTATATATTCAATGAAGCTTAATGTGTTTGACAAAGTAAACAAAAGGAATAGTGCCTCCCTTAACAGAGAACTATGAAAAATGAGTATGTCAGCGAGTAACATGGTACCTGCCACATACCAAGAGCACAAAAATTATTAGCAATTATCATTATTATCGTTCTCCTTCACAAATATTTATTGAACTTCAGGCTGCGAGTGGGAAGGAGAATCATCTGCATTGCTCATGGGCTTCTGATAAATGCGGGGATGCACCAGTGATTCTGGTATGAGGGCAAATGTAAGGCGCCTCTCAGGAGGCACTGCAAGGCTCCAGCTATAAATCTTCAGGAAGCCAGAGGCTGAGAGGAGTGAAGGAAAAGTGGCAATTAAAAAGTGTACCACACATGATACGGACTTGGGGAAGCCAAGAAGCAAAGGACGGGTCCCTAGCCCCTCCAAGCAGCTATAAATGAGGAATCCAAGCAGCAGCCATGGAGTTCAGCCAACATTACACTTGGAAATTTTTTTGTTTTAGTTTTGCACTCTGGAGCTAAGCATTCCTTCCCAGAGCAGTGAGAGAAACTGTTCCTGGGCATTTCACGGAAGGCACCTTTGCAAATGGTATTAGTGGAGTCCATTTGCATAGAAGTTACTGCATTTGCATTCATCACTGCAAGAGCAAATGGGAATAGAATGAGCCAAAGAAATAAGTTGGCAAGACTTTGAAGAGGCTGAACTGAAAGAACTATTATCACATAGGCTGAGAAGTCTCTGCAGTCAGCTTATACCATTCAGCGATAAGGAAACAGATTGTCAATGTCCCCACCAGACAAGTAGGGTGGGAAAGCGACATCACCATACCTGAAGGACCCAACCCAGAAGACAGCAGGGAACAGAAGCACTGTGCTCTGTGTCAGCCTTCCAGTCCACCCAACCAAAAGCAGAGTAGGGCCAGAAAGGGGCTAGGTGCAAACCGCATCAGCGGAGAGTGGTGCAACAGGAAACGAAACAAGTTAGAGAACAGGTTTCAGAGACCAGGTGTGTCAAAGAGTAGACAGAGCAATTTCTGAGCCAAAGAACAGGCTTCCTGGTTAAGGACTTCTAGACCTTGAAACCATGAATGGGGATGTGCTAGAAGAAGATAAAGAGAACAAGGGGCAAGTAGCAAGCAGGCTGAAGTGTGCTGGCATGGGCCATTGCACAAGTTCATTTATTCATCCAGCAAATACTTAATGATCACTTACACAGTGCTGTCTATTATTTTAAGCCATGGGTATACAGCTAAAAGGAAAATGAACAAACTCATTGCCCTCATGGAGCTTGTACTTTAGTAGTGGATGACAGATATGGGCGAATAGACTAATAAATATACTACTTGCCTTCAGGTAAACACAAGTACTACATGAAACAAATAAGCGTAACATTTAGTGAGAAATGGATGAGGTAGAGAAATAAGGTCAGAAGGCTTAGCTCCAGACTCACCACCTCTCCTTCCTGACTTAACTTCAACTTCAAGGAGAGGGACTATTACATCCCTGAACTATCCTCTACAGTGCTGATTGGGCCTCAGTCT
>NDGN011239122.1:0-13061 GCA_002564285.1 Tympanoctomys barrerae | reverse complement strand
AGGGAAAGAAATTGTTCAGTGGGAAGGAAAAACTGGGATGAGGAAAAGGACAAATGAAAGAAGGGGGAAAATATATAGGTATATATGCAGAATAGTTTGGATAATTGTATTGTCAATTTCTGCTGATCTTTTGAAAGAAGCAATTAATGCTTAATTTTTTTACTCTGATTTTTCCCCTCTTTCGAATTTCTTATAACTTCTTTGTTATTGTTTTGTTTTGCTTTTTTTCTCAAAACAAATCTTACATGTTTATATTTGGTAATCTGAACAACTAATTTAAAGATAGCATATGTAATACAGCAACCGTTGTTGAATTCCTATTACTTTAGTAAAGTCTTACATCATTTCTAATGTTCATTTTTCTATCACTATTTTGTCATCACTTTTTAAAAAATTTTTTGTGGAACCGGGGATTGAACTCAGGCCCTTGCACGTAGTAGAATAAAGCAAGCACTTATTCTACTGAGCCATTTCCCTGGCCCTCTATCACTATTTTATATTCTTTAAAAAAAAAATACCGATTTCTAAGAAGTAATTCAGAGGGCAAGGTTCAGCTTGGGCCTGCTGTGGTAAAGCAATAAAAAAAATTTAAAGGGAATACAGAAGCTTCAGTAATCAAGATAAATAATATCTTCTATTTTATTGGGATTTTTGCCAATAAATTTATTTATTTATTTGGATTTGTTAGTACAATTTGGATATACATAATGATCACACTCCTCATAGGGAATTTATGTCTATATATTTTATTGTTCTTTATGTGATACAGGGTCTTGCTATGCAGTTCAGACTTACAGTGATCCTCCTGTCTCAGCCTCCCCAGGGCTGGGGTCACAGAGGTGAGGTGTATCTGTTTCAAAGATGGCAGTGTTCTCACTGATGCCTTCTCCCTTGGTCTTCGGAAGGCCTTCTCCCTCCCTGGAGTCCCCTTTAGGAATTAGGACAAGGCATCATCTACACCTTCCTCAGAGGCCATGGGAATTCTGGAGACTGGGGACGTTATCCCGCCCTATGGCTGAGTATGTGGGTCCCTGGCCTTTGGGAGAAGTCACCCAAAGTTGGGACTAAGAACATTCCTCACATAGAACTTCTGACCTGTGAACTGTATACCAGGTGACCTAAAGGAACACTGTTTAGAAGTTCTTGGTTAGAAGAAACCTTCTAGGCACCTGAGCAGGTGCCTAGAATCTTCTAGGCTTTTAAATTAAAAGGAAATACATATATACACAAATATGTATTTAACATGCTCACGTGGTTTAAAATTCAAAATTATGTGAAAAGGTAAATAATGAGACATTTTCTCCCATCCTTATTCCCCACCCTTGGCAAATATAATATAATATAATATAATATAATATAATATAATTATACTAATATTTAAGCTGTTTCATGGCAATGAGATGTTTTAAAAATATTAAAATAGGTTTTATAAGCTAAGCTAGAGCCCATCCAACTCTTTCTGGAAGAGGCAGCTGGTACAGAGTGCTGTGCAGAGCTGTCACACTTCATGTAAAGTTGATGCTGGCAATCTGGAGCCAGGGCCCTGCTCAGGTGCCACACACACTGCAGGTAGAGGCAGCCAGGCCTCCTTCGTAGACTAGCACAGTGGCCAGTGTAAGCACTACTGGAACCTGGAGCCAAGCCCGTAGGGGCGAAGCTGAGGTTGTGAGCATGGCTGAGGTGCCCCTCCTGTGACATCCCTGGTCTAATAATAACTACCTAGGAAAGAGTATTAGTGTTTCCTAGAAACACATGACAGAGTTTTTAATCTGTCCCACATTCACCCATGAGTGAATTTCTGCATACTCAGGATTACACGCATCCTCACAGTTGGGCTGACATTCAAACCCACAAGCACAGCCCTGTCCCTGTGGTCACCATGTATCCTCAAGATAGCCCTTGATTTCCTTTGCCTCCTTGGTTGTGGCTAAGATCGTGGGGTGGGGGATGGAAGGATGGAGCCCTCTTATGAGGGAGCAGCCCATAGGCTCAGAGCTGGTATGCTGGCAGGAACTGGACTAGGAGCTCTCTCAATGCAAAGTGAGGAGAAATGCTGACTCTCTAGAGCACCATGCCACCTTGGTTTCACAATGCATCATAATCATACTCTTGCATGGTGTAGTGGCACGTACCTATAACCCCAGTACTTGAAAGGCTGAGGCCTGAGGATCCCAACATGGACTGCATAATGAGTTTAAGGCCAGTCTAAACTACATAGTGAGACTCTGTTCCAAAAAACAACAACAACAAAAACAAAATCAAACAAAAAAACAAATGCATCCTCTTGATTCTGTCAGCCACATCCCCGTTCATCACTCTTCTCTGTAGAGTTGGTTCTCCCTGAGCTGCCCTCCAGAGTTTTCTGTCAAACTCTCAACTCTTTCTAGGCTTTAGCTGAGGGCTCCTCCCAGATGTCTCTATTCCTCCCACCCCCATGGGGCCTAAGTGGTGCCCCAAACTCAAGTGCTCAGCCAACTCTCTGGGGCCACAGAGAAGCATGACCCAAGGAAGCGATCCAGAGTGATGCAGATCCATGGTCCTCTTTCTTCTCTGGACCACATACTTTACTTTTGGAGGACTCAGAGGCTAAAGGCAAAGACAGACAGAGCTTGTGGCCCCACCCTAGGTCGGCAAGTCCTTGCCTCCCCAGCCTAGAGTGGGCTGATTTTGTTCAGCTCAACAGCATTAGTTACTGTGTTCAGAAATGTGATGATGGAGAGCCAGAGGAGAGGCTGTGGGTGAAGAAGAGGAAGAATTTTCTTTGGGGAGAGGAGCCAAGGGTGGTAACCAATGTCCAGAGAACAGAAAAGACAGCCTGTGAAATTATCATAAAGATCAAATGCATACATGTTGAAGGAAGTCCACATGGAGGAAGGGGCTTGAACTAAAGTTACGCAGCGAAGCAAGATTTAAAACATTTTTCTCTTTCCCCAGAGCTGAGGAGGTCTCTCCCCTCCTTCATTTATTCAAAGTGTATTTGTACCCACTTTGCTTATGGGCACTCAAGAATTGGCCAAAATGGTGATTTTCATCAACTCTGTGTGTGTGTGTGTGTGTGTGTGTGTGTGTGTGTGCTGTGTCTTTTTAAGATAGGCTCTTACCATGCAGTTCAGGATGACCTTGAGCTCGCTTTGTAGCCCAGGCTGGTCTCAAACTCACAATGATCCTCCTGCCACAGCCTCCTGAGTACTGTGATTACAGGTGGATACCGCCATGCCCAGCTCTTCATTAATTTTTTAAAAAATGTATTTAGTATAGGATCTACAGGGTCTCACTACACAGATTGGACTAGTAGTGATCCTCCTGCTTTCAGCCTCCCAAGTGCTGGAATTATAGGCATGCACCACCACACTCAGTCTCAATTGCCATCTCAATGTGCCCCAGGGGGCGGGGCCGGCACAGCAAGCCTGGGATGGAACCCGGGTCCCTGCGCCTGCCTAAGCAGGTGCTTTAATCCATCTGGCTGGCCTTCTTCATTAATTTTTGAGAAATCATATATGGTTATAAAAATCCAAATAACTTTTTATGTAGATGACTAATTTTACTACTAAGTCATTTCCAGAGATACAACACAGTGATCCCAGTGGACTATGTCTGAGGAAGACTTTAACCAATTTTTATAACTAATAGGCACTTACATCCTGAAGATTCCAGCTCTTCCTCCTGTCTATAGGGTAATAACTACCAGACCCTTACTTGATGAGTTAGAAACATAGCAAAGGATTGTTACTTTGCCTTTACTTATGCTGTTTGGGACACTTGCTGCATTTTTTCTAAAATTCTGTATGGTTTTGAGGCCATACTGATGGAATGTTCCTTTGTACTCAACCTGCTGTCTGATAAAACTTGCTTTCATCTATGGATTAAAGAGAGCTCAGATTTCTATTTTAATAAATATGACCTAGATAGTAGTAAACAGCCCACACCACATCCCTAACCATTTCTGTTAAAATGCAGTATATCTAAATATGCCTTGAAATTCTGATTAGCTCAAGCCAGGGAGTTAGAGTTGCTTACTTTCCACTGCCAGGACTCTTGCTGTTAAAGAAGGCTCCCTCCTCACCATGCAGAGCACCTGATGAGAAGAACCAAGCTGCATCTTCTCTCACAGCTAAGTTGAATAAACGTCAACTTACTTCCTTCAGCACACGAGCTACAAACGAATATCTGTCTTTCCAAAGCCAAATCCCTTATATAGATTCCTCCCATCTTCCAAGGGCATCCCCTCTTTGTCTTTTCTCCTTCCTTATAAGCTCCTCCTGTCTCCCAGATTATTGTTATTTGCATAAAAATAAAATCCCTCTCTTCTTTCTATCTACCTTACAATGTTTCACTGCTCCCCATCATACTAAAAATTCTAGAATGACTTCTGCACCCACTGCTGTGGCCTCTGTCTTTGCCACACCTTTGACTTTGGCCCTTGTCAAGGTCCCCAGTGAGTACCCTGTTGCCTAATCCAGTGGTCATGCTTCTGTCCTGACCTCTGCCCTCCAGGACCCCTGATCATTTCTGGATCACCCTCTCTCTTGGATCTCTTCCTTTTTCACTACCCCTGTCTACAATGATCTGCTCCACCTCAGGATTTGCCCCAAGCCTCGGCTCTCCCTCTATCTGCTGCTTCTACCTGAGTCATCTCAGCAGTAACCAGGGCTGGAAATTACCTCTTTATGATGCTGACTTGCAGGTTTATCTCACCACTCAGCCCTCTTCAACCCTAGAGCAACCTACAGAACTTTCTCCCCATGTGGCTTCTCCCCTTCCAATGTCTCATGGATGTCCCAAGTCTAACCCATCCAAACCAAGAAATAACACACATTGGTGAGCTTTTGGAAACTAAGGGGAGCTATTCTTGGGTTCATCCTGGATATTGCTGCCCACTGGCAAAAATTTGTGTGTGCATGAAGTGGTATGTGTGTATGTGTGTGTGGCACTCACCGTGTGTATGGTGTCCTGATAAGCTGTTATTTGCTATTTGCTATTTACTGGTTCTACGATACATTTAATCGTTATCCCTCTCCCACTCTAACACCAATGAAAGTCCATGTCCCACACATTTCTTGCTGGGAAATGCTCCAGAAATGATGGTTGCCTTGGTGGGACTGCAGGGTTAAGTCAGGTCCCTTTGGGTGGAAATAGAAAGAAAGTTTGCCCTAAAGGAGTGATGTTATCAACTGTCATTCAATTCTAGAAGAGCTGGTTCTGAGTTTTAGACATGGCTGAAAGAGACCACAATCCCTCTCTGTGTTTATGATGACAATAAAGCCTGGAGAAGTGAGGAATGTTGGTGGAGAGCTGGTTCCTGAATTGTAAGCACATGGACATAAAAATACATTTGGAAGCTCTTTTTATTTTAGTGCACTATATCCCTAGTCTGTCCTCATCCTGATGCTCTTTTTTGAACTCTGCAATCAAAAAGCCTTCGATCAAGGGACACTCCTGGGAAGGGGGTCATAGGACAGAGACTGTGACAGTCTGGTCAGTGGTTCTCAGTCGTGCTTCCCATTGAAATCAGCCAGGGAACTTCAAAACGTGCTGATGGCTGGGACCTTCAGCAGAACTTCTGACTTACACAGCCCAACCTGTGACCTGGTGGTTAACAATTTCAAAGCTTCCTAGGTGATTTTAACACGGAGCCAAGATTGAGAGATCTGCCCATGCTGGCACTATGTTCAGGAGGATTTTCTTCAGGACAGCTGATTCCAGCAGTAGGATTTCAGTGCCAGAGCATCCCTTGCATGTATGAGATGGCACTGTCCCATAACACTCATTTTGGAACTCTCGTGACCTTGTGGACTATGAATTCTTTGAAAACTGGTGTTGTGTCATTGCACCTAATTCTCCAGCATCTAGTACATCATGGGAGGTCAGTAAACGATAGCTCAGTAAACAAATAAATATCTCAAGCAAGGTGAAGGAGACAGTTCCTGCCAATGCCCCTGCCTCTGGGTTCACATTCAGCCACATGTCCCCTGTGCATTTTGTATCTCAGTACACTGAAGTTCCCATGCCAGGCATTTGCATGGCCACACTCAGCTGTTCTCCGTCAGAGTGAGGAAAGTTACCACAGTAGTTTGATTCTTTCTAGGCTGTGGCTGAAACATTACCTACAATGTTTTATCTGCGCCAAACCTGATCTCTAAGTGGCCTGAAAATGTGAAACCCTGCACACTAGAAGATCAGGAGTCTAATGGGTAGTTCTAAGGAAGCTCCTGGAGGCCTTCAACATGTGACTGTCCCATAAGGAATGACTCCTTTTTGGGCTCAGTCATTTCTTGGACACTGTCACCCATCATGCTCTGCCTTTTAGGATGGCAGCAGTTAGCTAGAACTCTGGGTGTAGCAATGGGTGGTGCTAGCATTGTTTGAACTCTGCCTTTCCTCAGAGTGGGGTATCTTAGTGTGGGGCTAAGAGATGGCTCTAGGCTGAGAGTGGGTTATTTATTTATTTATTTATTTATTTTGAGGAAGCTACTGCTTTAGAGGCCTGGACACCTGGGGAGCAAGCAGAGAGAGGAAGGGCAGGCCCTCTCTATGTTGGCTATAAGGACATGGTAGGGTTTTTGTCCTTGTGGCCCTTGGACCAGGGCAGCACTGTTGAGCAAGGGGTGAACAGAGAGAGATCAGGTCCTAACTGGATGTCTTTGCCATCATAGAGAGCGCAGGGGAGGCCACAGCATTTGTGGCCACAGGGAGGTCCTGGGGTGTGGAGGACATTGAAGCCACTATTAGGCTAGTGTTACGCAGCGCTCAGCTGTGCAGTCTGCACAGTAAGCAATCAATATTTTTGAAGCACATTTCTCTACAGAGAGCACCCTGCTATCTCCATATGAGTCTCTAGTTCACTATAACCCAAGATGAGGGGGGTCATTTTCCTCCCACTGCCTTTTCCATAGCTGTAACTTCCCACTTCTCCTAGCAAGCCTTGTCAGCACAAGTGCCAGCATCATTCAGCAGGAAGCTCAGGGATAGGTTTGTACAGGTTAGATGAGATATGGATATAGAAAAAGACTAAGAGTTATTTGAGTTTTTTGAGAGGTTGGAAGATAAAGAGGGTACTTGAGACCTTTTTCATCCTCTGTCATGTATGTTGATGCTGCATGCATGTGTGAAGAGTGTGTATGTAGTGTGTGTGTGACTGTGCTATTTGTAGTTCTCACACTATGTATGTAACATCTGGTAGGCAGCTGTGGTTCATTTCTCCCAGGCTAGTCCTATAGGCAAGCCCTGATATTCTCAGGTTTTGCGACAATGGCCAGAATGGCCTGATGAATTCAACAGTCCTGCTGTGACCAGCACTCCTACTCCTTTTCCACTTTAAACTACTCAAACACCATGTCTAGCATCTCTTTCTCCATTGGGTACTGTCATGTCTCAGGCAGATGCATGCAGTGTTGTATCCGCCTTCTCCTGGGGCCCGGGTACCTCTGAGGCTGGCCCCTACCCCACCCCTGTGTCCCTCATGGAGCAGTAGGTAAGGGTGAAGGGACCATTGGTCATCCCACTTGGGAAGGGTGGCAATTGGTGCATCAGGCACCCTCTTCCTCCCCATCAGTGGAAAGAGTGGCTAACAAAGGCTTTAAGCCTGGAAACCAGGCTGGGGACTGTGGAGGCTCTAATAAGACTGACTCACAGGGAATTGAGAGTGGCCACGCCCAGCACTGAGTCATGTCTGAGTCACTGCACTGGCCTGGAAATGCAGAGTCAGCCATGGTCGCTCCCTGACCAGCACGCCAGGTGTCCATGGGAGCAGGACTCAAGAGAACTTGCTTTCTGTCCTCCCTGCTGGACAGCCTTCAGCCTCCTTTCCACCGCCTTTTCCTGTCTCCTTGCATTCCCTTCTGGAGGCAAGCTCTCCCACTGGCAGGGCTTCCGGAAGGAGGCTTTGGCTTTGGCAAAGCAAGAAGGCAGGCGATGCCAGCACAGTTGTTCCTGATGATGCTTTGCTGTGATGTCAAGAAATAAATACCAGTGTGAGGGGCTGTGCTGCAAAACTGGCTGGGGCTCAGAGCCTGAATCTGAGTGTACAGGTTTTTCAGTGTGTAACCCTGCCCCGCATATTTGGGCAGCTGCTTAGGTACAAAAGATACTGCAGCTGGTGCCTGCCTGAGGGGACTGCGGCACAGTGTGGAGATCCCATCTACATACAGTCAAGGATGAACATTACAAGATGAGAGCTGGCATTTGGGGCGCACAGATCCTGCCACACAGGGGTTTAAGTACTTCCTGTGAATTACCCATTTTCATTCCCACGGGACACTTGAGATGGGTACTGCTATCGCAATATTTTACAGAGAAAAGTGGGTCTCCAAGAAGTTAAGTAATTTGCTCAAGTTTGTATGACAGGTCAATGGCTGAGTGGAGCATCAAGTCCAAGACCATCTGAAAACCTGAGCCCACGACATCTGTCAGCTGCCCCAAGCTCACTCTGTAAGGATGCGGAGACAATCACAGGCAGCACCAGCAAGATTCAGAGGGCAAGTAGTATAGGAATTCAGAATGAAAAAAATCAGAGAACAAGAAGAGGAGGAGCGGAGTGGGAGGGGAAATGTGATTATTCTGGAAACAAACGACTTGGACTTGTCTATGAAAGCTCACTAGTTCCACTGAAGGTTTAATTTTGAGAGGCCTTATGGGGGAGGCCTGTAGTCATCTCAGAATTCTACCTAATCCTTCCACATGATGGATCATACCTACCAGAAGTGTCAGCCCTTTGTCTCCTGCCAGCCCCAGTCCCTGGCTCCCCAGGGGCTCCAGCCACTACTTTACGCTACACGTACTCTGGCGGTGCCCTAGCTGGATTCTCCCAAATCTTCTTCTGGCTGAGAGCTTTCCTTTGACCGACTTGCATTTGTGGCTTCTTATGAGGTCTGTCCTTGGATTCATGGAGCCACCTTTACCCTTTAGGAGCAGCAAGTGCCAGAAACACTGCAACAATGACCCAAGTGGTTAGTCACCAAGGTAGTTCCCTGGCCTCAAGAAAGTACAACTTCTAAGGCAACATTCCAGAGCTCTATTCCAGAGCTCTCAGGAGGCAGGCTCAAGTGGGGCTTCCCCTGAAGGAGCACCTTTAATGGCACCTCCAACTCCTTTCCTGCTCATCTTCTTCCTTTGCTATTACTTGTGGAACCCTGCCTTTGTAATACCTTGGCCCCAGGCCTTTACCTCAGGTGAGCTCCAAAAGCAAGCCTGAAGGCAGTGCCCAAGTTCCAGCCGCATCTCTGTGGAGAACCAGTCAATTTGAGTTGATGGGATATTGTATCAGCCTGAGACTCTGGGGTACCTTCACTGGGTCAAAGAAGCCTTGAAGGAAGGAGAGAGTCTAGGGAGAAGGAAGCAGGCAGGCACTCCCTTTCTCAGGGCATGACACAGCTCAGATGGCATTCAGCAGGACAGTGGGAGCCGTCCTCACTTTCCCAAAGGACTCAGGCTGTTTCTGCTCAACATACACAAGCATGAGAAGGGCCTGAGTTACCGGAGAACAGAGAAAGGGGTGATCTGGTTCCTGCAGGACAGTTGAAGGCAAGGAAAACATTCAGGCCTGGAGCAGGAGCAACAAGGAGACAGTCCTCTGTGATTTGCCCGCAGTGGACCTAGATTGGGTCACAGCCTTCAACTCCCACACTGCAAGTCAGACACACAGTAGCCCACTGTTAGGGCTCTCACCTCATAGCTGAGCAGCTGCCAAATATAAGCCCTGTTTTTCTTCAGTAGTGACTCCTACTCCTGCAGCCCACAGCATACAAAGGCAAGGTGGTAGTGATTCCACTGGGTGACCTCGCCCTAGGGAGCTGTGTTCCCAAGAGGCTCAAGGGAAGGCACACTAAGGAGCAGACTCATAAAGCAAGGGAGTCCTTCCAAGAAGGTCTGCATCCCCTTCACACACATGTGTGTGGGCACACACACACATGTACCCGTATACACACACCTCCTATGTCCTCTCATCTGTGTGCTGACTCAGTTAAGGCCTGCTGGTTCAAGCATGTGAAAGAAAGCTAGACTCTGGGGTCCCTGTATCTTCTTGCCTAAGTAAGCCCTGCAAATGTAACCACCAGCTCAGGTCAGGGAAAGCTGCAGAGCAGGAAGAAGGCCAGTGAAACACCCCAAGGCCTTGAGACCTGCCTGGCAGCACCAAGCTGCTCCCCTATGCCAGTCATCGTGACTGTCTCCATCCCTGCCCAGAGAGTGTGACCTGTGCCTGGGGAATGCAGGTGCCTCCCTCCTCAGCCGGCCCCAGAGAACAGCTGTTTCACATCTGGAGAGTAGACTCCCTCAGCCTGTCAGGGATGCCCTCTCCCGCCTCCTTCCTCATTCCAAAGCAGGGGCAATGCTCCCTCCCCGTGCTACATCTGGTGGGGTTCTTGCTGGAGCTGAGCCTCTACTTGTGGGTGTTTACCCATCACAAGCCAGGAAGGTGCTTTCTCCTCTGCATGGGAAGGTCTTGAGGTAGCATACATGCCCTCCTCCTCTGACTGCAGAACACGCATACATTCTTCACCCCATAGCCAAGCTCAAAGAAAGTTTGGAAAATCTTCAGAAGGAAAGGTAGAGGTTTTCGGGTATAGTTTTCTCAACCCAAGAAAATCAGCAAATTTTGAGTTCACAGTAATAATTCAGTCAACTCTCAGGGGCACTATGGACAGGCAAAGGGTTGTATGGGCACAAATGAACTCTGCTGAGGAGAGAAGGGAGGGGGGGCAAAATGGAGCCGGATCGCTATCTGCCAAGCTGTGGACTCTGGCAGGGGACTGCAGCCTTTATAAATTTACTCAACTTCCCCTTGCTCACTGGGCTGTCCGCCCTTTCCTGGGCACACAAAGCTCACCATAGGCTAGGCAACAGTCTTCCTCTTTCCACCTCTGCCCTCTGTCTGAGGACAGTCTAAAAGATCAACGCCCACCATGGAGAAAGCAAAGCCCGCTCCCCTCAGGCTCTGGCCACAGTGCACTGCAGCCCCGCCCCTCTGCACAGAGCTGCGGTGCCGGTTTGCCCACTCAGCCTGCTTTCTTTCCTCATCTCCCTCCATGTTCTCCCACAGGGTCCAGCAAGGTCATCTCTCAGGCAGCTTTCTCTGGGGAGAGTCAGGCAGGTCGTAAACACCAACTTGATAGAGTCCCCTCTGCCCTGTGCTGAGGAAGTGGCAGGCAGAACTCACTGTCAGACCCAGTTCCCAGTCCTCCTTGTTGCTGTGTAACATATTGGCGCCTCCTTGCTTGCAGTACTGGGTCTTCCTCTGCCACACTGTGAGCTGGAATTAAGCCTCCTAGCAGGGCGCCACGCCCAGCACCACGAGGAGAATATACAAAGGGTATGGCAAGCGCTCTCTGGGCCAGATGGTCCGTTTGAGCCTCAGCCTGGAAGCAATCTCTCTGGATCGCAGAGAGACACAACTCCGCCACCCCCACATCCGGGTCACCTGGGCTTTTCTCAGCAGCTTCTCCCCACTAGTGTTTGCACGTAGGGCTCAGCCGAAAACCACAGAAGAGGGCTGCTCGTCCTTGGCATGACCAGAGGCATGTGTGCCCGAGTTAGGGGCTGTGAGTACAGCTTAGTGAGATTAGGGGGCAAAACTCAGAATGATCCTCATCTGGTTTGTAAATCCTGTTCACTACAGAGAAATCAGGGCACTTTGGAAATAAAGCCAATTCTAGAGTTAGAGCAGATAAAAATATTTGAAGCCAGATAGTGCTCCAAGAATAACAGAGACACATCAAAATGACACAGAAGCCAGCCTCAAGGAGCTTCCACTGGACAAGTCTGGGATAATTTCATTAAAATAATAATAATAGATTATAGTCCACTTACTCAGGCAGTAGTCTTTGGGTTTATACTGATATAAATAATGGAATTTCTGATGAAAAATGGCATATTTATATAGTTTCAGAGTACTCTCCTACAAAATGCTTGGTTCAGTTTTTTCATGAAATGCAAAGTCTAGAAGACAGCAGTTAGTGACACCAAGTCTCCTCCTCCTTGTGGTCGTAAGATCACTGCCCCAGCTCATCAGATTCACATTTGAGGGTGAAAGGATTATATAGCATATTTATTCAATTAAAGGGCAAACATGCCATTAGAGCTCTGCTTGTGTGCCATTGGCCAGAGGTGGTTCTTCTGGCCACTGCTAGGCATAAGGCAGACTGAGGAAGGGAGTATTTAGCTTTCCATTCTTCCCATCAGGGCGACCAAGAAGGAAGAATTGCAGATGTCCGTTGAGCTATCTAATTGTAATAGCTGCCAAGGATGGACAGTGACAGCACAGAACAGGCCCAGAGGGACACAATCCGGCTGATGAGGATATCGTGTCATATTAGGGACAATGGAAGGAACTGAAGCTGTTTGGGCTGAATCAGAATCAAATTATATTGACCATAGAGTATTATTTCAGCCATACAGAAGAACAAAATCGTGTCAATTTTGGAAAATGGATGGAACTGGAAACCATCCATTAATAGGCCACACTTAGAAAAACAAAGATCATGTTTTCCCTCATCTGTGGAGAATGGGGGTGGGGGCAGGGAAACTATCAGGAAAGAGGAAGGGGATGGGAAGAGGGAGGGAGCTAAGCAAGAGTAAGAAGGGATGGACATGATCAAAATACAATATATAGGGCCGGGGAGATAGATAGCTCAGGGGCTTAAGAGCCTGCCTGGAGAGCTCAAGGTCCCAACTTTGGTCACCAGTACTGCATGCTGTGTTGGCCCTGGAACCAGGCATGGTGGTGCATGCCTGTAATCCCAACACTGGGGAGGCTGAGACAGGAGGATTGCTGTGAGTCCAAACTGCATAGTAAGATCTTGTATCATCAAAAAATAAAAAAAATAAAAGCTTATATGTATACATATGTGTGTGTACATGTCTGTGTGGATATATACATATATGTTATATATAACATATATTTATTTCATATATATAAATGAAAATGCCACAATGAAACCTAATGTTTTGCAAAATTAATGTGAACTAATAAAAATTTATATTGGCAGAAAAGACAAAAATCAGAATAGGGGCTGAGGAGATGGCTCAGTAGAATAAGCACTTGCCTGGCAAGCACAAGGGCCTGAGTT
>NDGN011239116.1:0-12165 GCA_002564285.1 Tympanoctomys barrerae | reverse complement strand
TGGGCATAAGCTGGATGCTCTGGGTACCACAGTGCTTTCCAAGAGTTACAGAGTCCATTGTCTCTGGTCCAGCAAGCTCTGGTCTTTTGCTCTAACCCTACAATAGGAACAAGCTGACATCCCACCCTGAAGTAGAGGGCAGACCCAGCGTCCTCCCAGGTCCAGGCAGTGTGAGTGTGTGCCACCAATTCCTGATTGCAGTCTTCTTACAGGTTGGCTTTACTAAGTGGTTGGATGGCTACCAGAGTGAGAGAAGCAGGCATGAAACTTCATACTTCTCTGATTTTTAAAAAAAATTATTTAATTGTATTTGAAGAGTAAAAACAGAAGCAAAAACAAACAAAAAAAGACAGAAATAGGGTAACATACAATACATATGTTACAGATTTTCAAAACAGGAATAGCTAACAGTCGTTATCTGTTTTTATTGTCAAATCTGTCGCTAAGATTAACAAATATAGTTATGCAAGATTGGGGAAATGATTGAATATTAGCACTTACTTTCAAGAAATCTTAATTTTTTCCTTGGCCTTTTTGTCTTAATTTATTTTAAAGAGAGTATAATGATTGACAAGGCATTAGAAACATTACACATTTAGAAGACCAAAATGAGAGGTATTCAACCATGGGTTTTGCATTATACATTGCTGCCCTTGATGTTGTTGCTTAGATCACAGATGTCAGCATACAGAGTTAGTTAAGGTAAAAATTCTAAACATTAACTGCTATTTTCAAAAAACCGATGCAAATTGTGAGTACAATCATCTCAGCCATGCTGATGGCTAAGATATAGAGGATATACTTCTCTGATTTGAAAACATTAATATTAAATGTGATATTGAATATAGAAAAATATGCCCACTGTAATTATATAATACTATAGTACTCCTGGGGATTGAACTCAGGACCTTACACTTGCCAAGCAGGCACTTATGCTTCATGGACTAAAAGAAAATACATTTTCCAGAACTCAAGTAAAGCTGATGTGACATTTCTGCCAACTTCACACTTCCTGCTTTTCTGTCAAGCCTGGCCCTGATGCAGGACCGCTCTTGTCTCTGCTCCCACTATCCTGCTTTCTGGAGCATGGCAGGGAGACCAGGCACAGAGGTGGGTGCAGAACAGGGAGACCTGAGGCTCCAAAGGATGCTTCCTCATCGCATTCCCTCCCCCCGTCCACATCAGCGCACCAAGCTGTCTGCAGGTCTATGTATATGATGATCAATAACTGAAATCGTAAAATACAGTGAGAGTGGCATGACACATAGAATGCACCTGTGGCTGTCGCTGGCCTATTGCTGGGACTGAAACCTGGTCCTAACAGCTTAAAGAATGAAAGGCTTATTTGGCTCTTAGCTTCAGAGGAGTTGGTCTGTAATCAGCTCGCTCCAAAGCATAGGGTTTGCAAAAAACTGAGAAACTTTTAAAATTAAATCTGGGAACAAACCTTGTTCACACTGAGTTCCTAGGTATTGCTGAAAAAGCACAAACTGTAAGGCAAATAATTGCTCTTTGAAAGGTAGTAATACAAATAAAGTGATAGCAATACCAAATGGGAGAAAATACTTGTCTAAGTCCATCTCAGCTAAAGGACTTGTGTACAGAATACAGATTCTCAATAATCTGAGAACAGGGGTCCAGTGAAAAGTGCTCAAAGGATTTGCACTTAGGCTTACCCAAAGAAGAGAGCTCTTACAGAACCATGAGCAATCCCAGTGAACAAAAGTACCTTGGAGATAGAACAGAGCTGAGGGCCGCACATTCCTGTTTTCAAGCTGTATTACAAAGCTGCAGGAATCAATACAGGATGATATTGGCATAAAAACAGATGTAGAGCAATAGACCAGAAATAAGCCCAATGTGGTCAGTTGATCTTTTACAAGGGTCCCTAGAACACAGCCTGGGGGAGGACAGCCATTGCAGTAAGAGGTGGTAGGCAAACTGGACATCCAGGTGCAGGAGACTGAAGTTGGGACTTTGCCTTGTACCCGTACCAGAATTAGATTGACGTGGACATGCTGTGAGCAAGTCAGTCTTCTCATGACAGCCAAGAGAGAAAAAGGATCTGCAGTTCAATCAGTGGACATCTGGGCAGAGAAACAGGCAGGTATCTGCAACAGAGCATTGCTGAGATGTCGCACAAGCCTGTTGGCTATGACGTGATTGAACCTGGAGGGCATTATGCTAAGTGAAATAATGCCAGATAGAGACACGAATATTGCAGAGCTCCACTCATGTGGGAAGTCTACAGAAGCCAAAGTCATAGAAGCGGAGCACAGAAGTCGGTGGGCCCGGGGATGGGAAGAGATGGGCTTTTTATAAGATGAGCAAGTTCTGGGGGCCGGTGTGCACAGGTGTTATATGTACGTTCTGCGGTGTGACTGTGGTGACTGCTACAGTGTATGTCAAATCACAGTGTTGGACATCTTAACTATGTTCACTTTGTATTTAACAATTAAATTCTTAAAGATAAAAATTCAGTAGAGAACTACATTTAAGAGATACTAAGCCACTGATTATAATTGATTCCAGAGAGCATAAAGCGGTGAATAAGAAAAATACCTCATGGGTAGTTTGATTATAGAACTACAAAAGTTTTGGCAAAAATCATTGCAGTATGAATCTTGAAAGGGGATATATTACCTTATATAAATTTGACCTTAGTAAACTTGAAATTTAAAGTGGTAAACAATTGCACTGAGTTCTAAATAGAAACATGAGTAGTGTTGTAAACTATGGGATGCAATTGTGGTTACATATATTGACTTCGTTAAATATGCATGCGTTTCTGCTTCCACGGTAACAGTTGGGGAATACATTTTCAGACCCTACAGTAAAGCGCTGCAGTGCCAAGTCAACACTGCAACTGTTTGTTTTTTATGAACATTACAAAATAATGGCTTTCCTTTGACAAGGAACTCTATAGGAGACCAAGAGCCTTTACTTATTTTTGCCCAGTTTGAGCTATGTGCAATTAATAAAATTTATTCTGATTGTGATATTTCAATCCTTAAACATTTTTATAATTCTTAGGTTACTATTGTTATTTCATTACATACTCAACATATTGCCTAGGGTTCTGTATTTTATATCCTAAATGAATTATATTTTAATTGAGTACACGATTTCATGTTTCACCATGTATTTGCAGTCCGTTTTCACATTTAAATATCTTGCCTGGTTCAGTCATGCATTTCAACCTTAGCTTTTCAGTTGCTTATTGATTTGTCTATTGCAGTTAAATATGCCTTGTAAACATTTTCTTCTGGAGCTAAAATGGCTGATTTTTTTTTTTATCTTAGGAGAACAAGTGAATGAAGTTTGATATTAATAGAAAATTTTACAGATTCTGCATTGGTGTTTTCTCTCACATTTTCTGGAAACCTGTTATCTGAATAGAACAACCTTGTATCACCCAGCTACTGTGCAGTTCTTGATTGATACAATAATGTTAGAAGAAAACTAATTATAGTGTTGGTTGCTTCTTGTAGCAGTCCCTTGGCGCTGTCAATAGCCAAGCAAGACAGTTTGTTGGAAAAAGACATCATGTTCAAAGACGCAGCAAAAGGGCTCTGTAAGCAGCAGTCCCCGGATGCTACCCCTGAGCACACCGCGATGAACAGCTGCAGCAAGCCCGAGCAGGTAATCACCCACGGCCGTGGCGCACCTCCACGTGCCCTTGTGCTTTGCAGCCCAGCATATTTAAAAAGCAAATATCTGCTGCCTTTCAGTGGAAGAAAAATTGAGGACTGTATAGGTTCCCATCTGCTTACAGCCCATAAAAGAATGAGCACTGGACTCATCACTGATTGTGTTTTACAGCAATCTGGGTTTCCCAGTTTAGCCTCAGTACAGGAATGTGGGCTCAGCCAGCGTGCTACATCTTGCCTGGCTCCAGTTGAATCTTTCATTATTATTTTTGGATATTAGTCTGCATTTTTCTGTTTTCTACAACTATCCAAATACAGGCAAGAAAAAAGAACAAAGACTCACTGACAGTCATTATATGTGGAATTAACTAACTATGGTGATAGTGGTGGTGGTGGTGGTGGTGATGTGAGTGTATGTATGTGTGTGTGCATTTGTGCAGAGGTGTACAACTATGGACCACTGTGGTCAGGCTAAAGGTGATGGCTTTAGAGTTGGAAGACTGCACTTCGAGATTATAGTAATGAGCATATCTTCTCTTCTTATTGCCCCAGAAATAAACGAGTTGGTGTGGTAAGGGTTTCTTGAATGCCAGGGGAATCTGCATCCTCAAAACTATCTTTTTCAGCATCTCTAATCCTGAATATTTTAGTTAAAACTTCTAAAAACTCTCTTCTCCAAATTAAATTCTAATTTAATTTAGATTGCTTTAGATAAAGAAAACTTTAAAATGTTCATGCTTTTCA
This sequence comes from Tympanoctomys barrerae, assembly GCA_002564285.1. Classification (NCBI taxonomy): domain Eukaryota; kingdom Metazoa; phylum Chordata; class Mammalia; order Rodentia; family Octodontidae; genus Tympanoctomys; species Tympanoctomys barrerae. Next base: position 7,771 of record NDGN011239116.1, on the reverse strand, counting down.
TTTTTATTGACATTGTTTTGAAATACTTTTCTTAATTAGCTTATAAAAAAACATGTGGAAATTGTAAAGTTAATTTGATTTCCTACTGTTGAGATTTGCTAACATTAAAAACCCTCTCTAGTACAAGTCGAGCCATTGCATGACCTGAAGTGAATTCCTATGCCTGAGTTTACGTTTTCGTTATTGTGTTCTTAAGCTATTAATTATTTGTCCAAGTTCAGCAAAAGTTCAGGGATAACTGATTACCTAATTAAAGATGAACAAGTTCAGCTCCAACCTTCCATCAAAGCACTGAGATTTTCACCTCCTGGTGTCAGGGCCATTCCTAATAGGCAAAACAATTGTTTTTAAATGTTAATTTAACACCATGTTCTCAACAAAACAAGACATTCTTCAGAAATGATAAGACCTTCTCGTCATAGGAACATCCAGAGAAATCCTTGCTGGGCTGCTTTTCTGTTGTTAATGTCAGAGCTTAGGGTTGAGTCCTGGGCATGACATGAGTGTGCTCCTTGTCCATCCTGTGAGAGGCCTGTGGGTCACGAGGCTCAGGCTAGCACTTAGCTCGGCCGGCCACATGCGCAGCCTGGCCACGAGGTGAGGGTGGGTCTGTGGGTGACGCTGGGGGGACACATTGCCTGTGTGCCTACACTGTTCAGGCTCCAGCCACAGCAGGGCCTTGGAACAGACCTGCTGAAGCTTACAAAGCTCTGATTCACGTTTCAAAGAGAAACTCGTAAAAAAAATAATAATAATAATCTTTTCAGTCAAAATAAAAATTGACTCTGCTTCCAGATTGTTGTAACATGTGGGTTGTATCAAATGGTGACTGAGTGGTGCGAATGAATATTCAAGGATTGCTTCACCATTTTCTAAATTTATGAGAATCAGTAAGATTTGCTTTCATAATATCCCTAAGAAAATAAGAGTTTTTCTTTTGCTGCTTAAAACTAAAAATTCCTCCTTCCTTACCCTTGTTTCTTAGTCTGCTCCTCCCCCATGCACTGCCTTTATCCCATTTTATTTCTGTTTTCTTATCATTTAAATTCTCCCTTTCATCCCTTTCTTCTTTCTTTTCAGAAAACATGTGCTTAAATTGAGTTTAAGCTTGGAATGTTGAAATAAAATAGCCTGCAAAGCCTCCTGTGTGTAGAAGGTGCCTGGATAATGACTTGCTGTGTGAGGGGGTCCCGGGGTCTTGGCCTGAGGGTTGGTCTCCTTCCTGGCTCCTCCCTCATCTCTCTGCTTCCTGTCTACCGTGCCCTGAGCCACTCTCCTCCGCCAGTCCCTGCCCTAGGCCAGTGCTACCTAGAGCTGGGGACCATGCAAAGTCTGGAGCTTCTAAAACAGGAGCCAAAATATACTTCTCTTTCACTTTGTTGGCGTTGAATATTTTGTTCCAGCAACCAAAAAAGTGCTAAGAGAGTTCTGTTACACTTAGTGCAGACACATCAGCTTGAGAGTGACAGAAGAGATTATGGGGCTCTGTGGGCTCCTGTGTTCCAGGAACTCTGTGACTCCGGGAGCTCCACAGCCACACTCAGCCGTATCTGAGGCGAGTGCGTGGTGTGAACCTCAATGGATGTGTGACGATGTCTGTCGGTGAGGGCCTTGAGGAAGCTCATGTTCACAGAGCGGAGCACACCTCAGTCAGACACTGGCTCTACTTTTGTTGATGTTGTGCATCTCGACTGAGAGTGCACTCACTCACTTTTACCGTAGGGAGCTTTCTGCTCTTCACTCATCTAGTCATCCAAACAAAGCAAGAAATGGAACAGAGATGAAATCCAGCCGGGCGCCAGCAGCCTGTGAGAGCGGGATGAGATGGGCGAGCTCTGTGGCTGCCAGACAGACTTGCCTTGGACCTGGAGCCATTTCTCAACCATGTTTGAGTTTTTCACTGTCTTTTGCATTATGTTTACATTGCTCTTTTGGACAAAAGCCATAAAGATTGATCCTAGGGTTGTACCCTTTAGAAAGTGTTTTTTACCTGGCATTGGCTTAGATGACCAGAATTGATGAGAGACATTTCTCCTACCAGTGTTCCCACTGTAATTATAACATGGAAATATGCACGGATGTAGCTCCCCTTGTCTTGCTCTTTGCTGTCAGCCCCAGTGCCTTTGAAATCCTTATAAAGAGTTTATGCCTGAAACAACCTTGCTTGGGGCTGATGAGAAAAACTTCCTTCTAGTCTCTTTGCCACCCTGGCAGGACTCAGAAAAGGCCAGGGTAAGGTGTACAATGTTGGTGGCCTTTCCTCACTTCCCATAGGCTTGGGAGTGGGTGGCCCTGTGTCGCTGTCAGCCTTGTACTTCTCTCACCCACCCACATAGCAGCTGTAGCACTGGGGAGGAGACCCCGTGGGAGCACCAAGGAGAAACAGCCTAAGCCTCCTCCCAGGCTCCTCAGCACAAATGCAAACATCTGTCAGCACTGCTGTGCTTCCTCCAAGTGTGTGGGCAGAAGCCGGCATGGAGAGTGCTGGCACTGTGGTTGTGAGAGGAATATCATTCTCTTAGTATAAGTCATTACTTTGAGGAAAAACATCTTGCTCTTGATTTTTGTTTTTTTCCCAGATTGCTCTGGAAGTTAACCAAGTGGGCCAACTTGCTGCAGAATTTGCATTGCTTTGCAGTTTTGCATTATTTGAATTTATTGCAATCATATCAATTGCATGATGTTATATACACATTCATATTACATAAGCATGCTAATATTTGTGTCTAGATAAACAGGTACATATTCTACACTCTTAGCTCTGGGATATCAATGAGCCACCTATAATTCTTTGGCATAATATTTGCAAATGCATTAGCAAGAAAAAGTATGTGTGTGTCTGCCTCTAAATGGGCAGTAAGCCGCCTATCACACCTCTCTCTCTCTCTCTAAAGCCTTTTGCCAGCACTTGCTTCCCCTCTGGAACATAAGCCCTTGCCTATTGGTGCTTATTTTTCTAGAACCTTCTATCCACATGCAAGCAATCCACAGCAGGAGCCTAGGGTCCCGTCAGCTTGCTCCTCAACACAAAAAGACTGTGGCCTTGTCAGAGTGAGCCGAGCAGGGAGCCACCCATGCTGAGGGGCTTCACCACTCTTTTTCTGAATGTGCAGGCTGCCTGAGTTCTAGGCTGGTGGGTCAGATTTTGTGCTGATCCAGTAAAGCAACTCTGACTACTCACCCCAAAGACCCCAAGGGGAATATGACAGTGAGTGGTGGTGGGGGCGCTTGTTCAGTAGAGAGGGCAAGGACACGGGGCTGCCAAACACCCATAACCTGGTCTTCAGGGCTGCATATGAACACCAAGATTATGTGGGGGATGAATGTGGAGCCGTCTTGGCCCAACCTTGTTCTGCCCGCCCATGCTTGCCAGCGGGTTCGGTGGTGCTCTGGGGAAGCCAGCGCTTCTTGGGCACAGCTTGGTAGCTGCCCGCTGAACAAGTCACTCCTGCCTCCCAGAGTGGCCTCTTGGGGCAAGCGCCTGCCCTGCCCCAGGGCTCCAAGGCTCTCAGTGCATGTGGGGCTGGAAAGAGGCCAGGACACTCAGGCGTCCCTCGGGCCTGGAGGAGTTGGCAGCACCTTGTAGGTGACGTGTCCGCGCATCCTGGATGTGCCCAAGTTCCTCGTGCTCCAGGCCTTCAGCCTGGGTGGGGGAGGTCACCCTGGAGGACCTGAGTGGTAAAGAGAATTCACCATGAACAAGGAACAGAGGAGAGACAAGAGTTTATTTGGATCAGAGGACACTTGCAGTGTCTTTTCCCCCTTGATGCAGAGACGTGACAGCCAACTCCTGCAACTTGAGGAGAGGTTTATTGTAGCCTCGTCTCAGTCCTAGGCAGCTGGCTGCGGAGCAGAGGAAAGCCACTCAGCGTGTGGTGTCAGGAGCAGCTGAGAAGGAAAATACCCCCTTCCAGTTGCGTCCACAGTGACTGCCTTTTCCAGCTAGACCCAGTTCCTCCCATAGTCAGTGATGAGCCCTGTGACCACCCAGCTTGCAAACACACATCGTGCTGGGGGATGTGGTAGATCTAAACCACAGCAACCATCAGCAGAGAGCAGATGACTGGCATGGGCAACATCACGCAGGTGAGAGACTGGGGCTTTCATAAGGCTGTTGAGATATGGAAGAAAGGTCCAGGCAGCAGATGTGATTATCTGAAAGTCTTTTCCTGGGTCACTAAGCACAGTGTGGCTCTCCCGTGTGTACCAGCATTGTCCTTAAAATTGTGTATACAGTTGCAACTAGGACGTGTCCATTTTCCTCTGGCTTCCAAGAAGTATACAGCTTTAGAGAAGCAGGAAATGTGGGTATGAATGGCGTCTTAGAGAAGGTGAGAAGGTGGGCCCAGATGCACTGCAGGGCAGGACGGGCCTCACAGCTCGGGCTGGTCCACCTCTGGCTGCGACCACTCCTTAGAGGATTAACAGTCGGCAGCCCATCAGGCTGTGCAGCTCACTGTGCTGTGCCCGGCTTCTGACTCAGGGTCTTCTCCATGTCCACTCCTGCACGGCACAGCCTTCTCCTGCTTCCCAAAGCACACTCTGCACCGCACCAGCACCGGCACCAGCGCGGCCTCCATGCTAAGCAAGGGTTCGCTGGCACCTTGTCTTCCTCTCCTGCACGTCTGGTCGTGGAAGCTCTCCCTGCCTCATCTTCTCCCTTCCCCCACAGTGGACTGGAAACACCCCAAGGTCAAGGACATCAGCTTTTTGTTCATCTTGTGACTGAATCGCAAGGTCAGCGCTGGTCATACTGTAGAGGAACAAGGAAAAATGTCAAATTAGCGCACCTGTGGCACCAGACCTCTTCTTGGTCTGGACCATTCTGGGATGTCACCCATTAGCTCCTGTCCCAGTTTCTGCTTCCTGCTGACCAGCTGAGGGCCCCTCGGATGTCCTCTGGCTGCTTGGCACTTCTGGGGCTGCACTGACTAGGGAAGCACCAGAAGCTGCTGCAGTGAATATCAAACTTTTAGAAAGAATTATTTAGAAGGAGAAACTTCCCCAAAAGGTATATGTGAAACACACCTGATATTCAAGGCAGAGAAAAAGCTGAGTGCCAGGCAGGACATGGTGCTACGTGCCTATAGACCCAACACTCGGGAGGCTCCAGCGGTAGGACTGCCTTGACTTTGAGGCCAACCTGGGCCTCGTGGTGAGCCCCTGTGCTCAGTCTCTGGCCAGGCTGCCCATCCTCCACTTGCCTACAGTGATGTCTGCCAGGTTGGTGAGCCGGAGCCCTCTCCCCACGGGTGACCCTCCCAGGAGCTCTCTATCCGCTCTCCAGCCCACTTCCTGGATTCAGCCAGACCTCCTCAGGCCGCACTGTATGCTGCACTGAGCCCCGTTTCCCCCACCCGAGGAGTTCCTGTTGCTGGGCCACAGTTGCATAGTCTTCCTCACCGAGCTTCAGCGCATCTCACCAAATGGCTTTCTTTTCACTGGCGTAAGGCTTGAACCTGGGATCTACACACCGCCGTACATCCCCAGCCCTCTCCCCGCCCATCCATCATTTTCTTTCAGTTTTTGAGACAGGATTTTGTTAAGTCACTAAGTCACCTAGGATGGACTCAAACTTGTGATCCTCTTGCCTCAGCCTCGCAGAGGGCTGGGGTTACAGGCATGCTCAGTGCACCTAGCAGGAAAGGAGGTATCTTCCGTTATTGTTGTCTTGGATGAATAAATAGACCAAACTACGATATTCCACCTCCAGGCCTCAACAAGAAGCCTCCGGGAGCTGGAGAAAAGCCAGTCGTTGGTGTCCTGGGTCATTTCTGAGCATGGCAGGCAGCACTGAGGATGTGCACTCGCCTGCAGAGCAGGCACCTGGTCAAGGAGACCATAATTGTAATTCTCACAACTGGCCAGCACATGCGCACCATCGCATACCCACATGCTACGAAATGCAAGGTGGCTGCGTGGGATTAGACAGAGATGGTCCGGGTCCCCCAGCTGAAGTGGGCACACCTGGGCTTGAGCCAGACACGAAGGACCCTGGCTTTGGTTCAGATAAGTTTTTACATTGTTCTTTCCCTCAGTGCGTGTTTGCTGCACACATTGATGGCACTCCCCATGGGGAGTTGGCGCACAAACAACATACCTCAGTCCTTCCGATGTCCCCTCCCCATCCTTCTTTTCCCTCCATCTCTAGGTCCCAGCCCTCTTTGAGAAAATGTCTCCTTCGTCCTGGTGTCCCTCTTCTATTTCACTCCTGGTTTTCACTCTTGTGGTAGAGGAGCTCAGCTGGGGCCTGGGTCTTCACACATCAACAGCACTGAGCAGGCAGAAGGATGCAACCTGGACACAGGAGGCCACCAAGGATGCCGTCCCCCCGGGGCTGGCCGAATTTCCTGCCCTTCCTCTTTCCGAGGTCTGCCCACTCAGCACTTCCTGTGCCTAGAAGCTCTTTGTGGAGAACCGAGTGGATCAGGCAGAGAAGCAGGCCTCAGGCAGCCGCCAGACTATCCTCCCAGCCCAGAACATGGCCAGGGAAGCAGGGACCATTGTGACTACTGCTTTTCTCTTCAAAAAGTGCCCAGCCTGGGATGCTACTCTTGAACTATTTAAGCTGTTTGTAAACTCCAAAATTATGTTAGTATTAACTAATGATAAGAAGTTGATATTAAGTAATTATAGTAAGACTAACATGCTTTGTGTCCATTACATCTGTGAGATACTTTGACAAATATTCCTTTGAAATGTTGCAAGCATGGAGGAAAGGATACTCTCAAGGTGTTGTGCTGAGTGTGTGCATGCTGTGTGATGCAAGAGGCCTTCCTGGACATTTCTCGCTTCAGAGTATTTTGCAAATTCATTTTCAAATAAGTAGGCATGAGACCACCGGAATATTTTCCTGCCTACAGAAATGGTTGTAGTACCAGTGCCTGGAGACGCCTGCCGCAGCACCCTCCCACCTGAGTGCGTACCGCAGCTCTGTGCTCTGAGACACTCAGGCGCCCGCTGTCTGTGTCTCATGTTAACAAGTTGAGACTCACCAGAGAAATAGTGGACTGACTTAGGAGCTCACACACAGGAGTAATTTTGTGAAATACTCGCTACTATCAGCAAAACAGTCATTAGCTTAATTTTAAAAGGTGTAATTTTCACTACAGAAACATTTCACTGACAAATGGTAATATTTAAATTTTTAATGATACGTGCAATTAATAATGTAGCATATGATATAAGTAGATAACAAGTATAAATATCGAAGGCAAATAATACAAATGACACAGACTTGCTGTTATTAAAAATTGACTCTAGGCACCTGTGGGCTCACAGGGACATAGATAAGGAGCTTTCTGGGCCTTGTGTTCCTGTCATATTAGGGAGCTGTCTGCCTTTCAGGGTGTCCTCAGTGCCTGTCCAGTTAAGCCTGCTCATTGCCAGCTCTGTAAGGGGCTCGAACTTATCTGTTTCATTTGAAACATTGTTCAATTTTTAAACTTGCTCTGTTCAGCTGAGAGCTTAAGACAGTTCTCTTAATCTCACAGCTGCTATAATCCTGAGTAATGTTGAGGTTCGCTGTCAAGGTCTGGCTCCATCGTGGCAAATGCAGAGGGCAAGTGCAGGCCTTCTCTGCCTCCCCATGTCCGCAGGAAACGGAAGAACGCTGCACACCCCTGAGCCAGGCAGCTGCCCGTGGAACAGGGACACAGGACAGAACAGAGCTGCCTGTGTTATGGGAAGGGAGTAAAATGAGTTGCCATGCGGGCTGGCCCTGGCAGACGCCATGACCTTGAGTGTGCAGGCGGTGCGGGCTGGCCCTGGC
>NDGN011239101.1:0-15032 GCA_002564285.1 Tympanoctomys barrerae | reverse complement strand
GTGCTTTGCTAAGCTTGTTCTAAGTAGGTTCTTTAGACCACTGAGCCATCTCACCAGCCCCTACATGTTGTTTTTAAGACACTGAATTTTGGAACAATTTGTTTTTCAGTTAGAGTAATTAAAAGTTATTTCAGGTCTAGAGTCCAGTAACAGACAAATAATATAAGAAATACACCTACAAATACCAGTGACATTCTCACCCTTGCTGGGTGATTGAGCCAGGATTTCTAGAGCTGTTGGAGTTCAGAAACAGAAGACATAATAACGCTACCTTTGAGGTTATTGACACAAGACCCCAGGCTTGAAGAAGCAGTTGATTATCATGAGCTTGTTTTCATGTTTTTCTTTTTAAATTCTGTTATTTTTCTTCCTTTTGTGTAAGTAGGCTACTGATAATAAAGCCTATTCTTTAACAATGTTACTTGCAAAGCCCATATCTTCCCAATCATCATATAACTATTGCTTAAAATGCCATGAAGTTGAACCGCTCACGAAAGCAAATGTGAGGGGGTGATAGATAGAAAACCACGGTGAATGTTTAGATTAAAACTTATTAAAAATAAAGGTCACATTGCCACTAATCCATCACATAATAACCTGGTGTTGAGCACACTTATTTCATCATTCTTGCCACTTTCTGATGCAGTTCTGGAAATCCTCTTTTGTGAGTATCTTTAGTTGCATTTTCATATTGTCTGGTATCCTAAATTGACTCAAATATTTACCTGTTATGGTTGTTTTAACTTTGGGGAAGAGCCACAAATTTCATAGTGCTATAAATATTATTGAAAAAGAAGAATGGAAATAGAATTACTCTGTGATAGGTACATTTACCAACTCCCATGATAGCTGTAAACATCAATGTACTACAAATATGCATTAATGAAAAATACTGAACTAAAGGAAAGACCCCAATAAATAGAGGGCCAATTGGTTATCTAAGGATGATCTTGATAGACAATGGAATATGTGAGATATATTTCAAATTTTAACAATAATCATTGCTACCAGAAATACAAGCCTAAAGAATACATTCTATTTATGCACAATGGAGCATTTCTCTGTCATACAAGAGGAAAAACTTGAGTCATTTGTAGGAAAATGGATGCATTTGGAGACTATAATGTTAAGTGAAGTAAATCAGACACACAACTTAAACATCACATGGTTTCTCTTACATAGAAGAAACCCAAAATATGAATAAAGAGCAAAATGAAAGATAAAAGGGAAATAGGGAGACAAATCTTTTGCAATAGGGAAGGGGACCAAGAGCTGGAAGGATGAGGTAAGTAGAGTGAGGGGGAGTGAAAGAACTGCATTGTATTATGTACATGCACCTGCTCTCCATGAAGAATGTAATCATTATGTATTGAAAACACATACTAATGAAAAAAACCCCAAAATTGTTTGGGATGTATGAGAATATTTTTATCCTGAACAAATGCTACCAGTAATATGTGGAACACCATTTTTACATAATGAAATAAAATGGGCTTTTATAAACCAAGATATTTTAGCCAACCTGATAAATAAAATAGGTATAAGTATTGGTAATTTGAAATTAGTTCAAGTAAGTGAATTGAGTTGAAATTTTCATACTCATTAGATTTAAAAAAAGCTTCTGCTGGGAGTTGATCTTGTTGAGTAGCCTCACTAGTCTGTGTTTATATCTTTCAATTTATTTGTAAAAACTTTTTACACACATCAGTGATGTTAATCACATGTCTATCATGTATTTTCACATCCAATTAAACTTGTAAGTTAAATAGTGTTCCCAAATCCAGAAATTTGCTACATTTTTGTACCTGGATATTCTAACTTGTTGCTTTGTAATCTAAATTTGGTGTCAGTCCAAACACTGTTAGTATAAATCTTTCTTCTCACTGAATTAAGGGAAAGTAGCTGTATATCCATCCTAACTATTTTGTATATGCATATATATATATATATATATATATCACTACAAAATGGTCCTTCATGCCTCTTGTACTATGAATAACTTCTATGAAGACAACAATATGCAATGTATTAAATATTGTAACTGTCCTACCAACCTGTTTTGAAACGCTCATTGTTATTTGTCAATAAAATTAATTAAAAAATTAAATTAAATTAAAAATAAATAAATTGGATGCCAGATTCAGAGTCTTCACACACCCAAGACTGCAAGCGCTACCTGTGCTTCCTTCTGTGTATTCATTAGTTCACTTTTGTAGTGTTTATGACTGAAGCTTTCAGGCTAAGTGATTCTATAGGGGTCTCTTGAGATTCCATTTGAATTTTACAAAATGAATCCTTTCTTGCATAATTAGTATTTAAATAGATCACTTGTTTATTATCATGAATCAACACAATCTATCCTTTATAATTTGCTTTATTCAGTTATCATATAATCTTTAGAACAATTACCCAAGACTCATATTGTCATTACGTAAATTATCATTTTATAGACAATCATCTTGTTTTGACTTCCCAAAATAAACTCTCATTCTTTCTTTCCAAGGTATATTTTTAATTATTTATGCAGTTTTTGCCTTTTTGAGTTAGGGTCTCACTATGCAGTTCAGGCTTGTCTTGAGCTCACTTTGTAGCCCAGGCTGGTCTCAAACTCAAAAGCGTCCTCCTGAGTGTAGGGATTACAGGTGTGTGCTACCACACCTGGTCCCCAAAGTATATTTCTGAAAGTTTCCTTCTTTCTGTTCATTATATACTTATTAATTCACTAAACATTTGTTAAACCCACTAAAAGATGCATATTTAGCTAAATTGTGTTTTACCACAAATGATCATAGTTCTATTAACAAGATTTCAAATCTTTATTGTATATTATCTTCTGGAAATTGCTAAATATAAATCTATCAATGCTTAAGAATAGTTATCCTGATGACTTTTCTTTTTTAAAAGCTTTAATCCCATATCTACTACAGAAAATAATATGCTTTAAAATGAGAACTACTCTATAATTTATTAGTTTTTTTTTTTTTATCTTGCTCTGTAGTTTAGGCTGGACTTGAACTCACTATGTAGTCCAGGAAGGCCTCCAACCTGTGGCAAACTTCCTGCCTCAGCCTCTCAAGTGCTGGAACCACAAGACCTGGCTCTATGATTTATATTTAACACTAAAATTGAATTAATATTTGAAGTCTAAAGATTATGACTAAAATATTATAGGATGATTCTTCTGTGGGATTAAAATTTGGGGGACATATATTATATATGTTCATGTTAGAAATTGATTTATTGATTGGAGTACTGCCTACAAATCTGTATTCCTCAGATGCCTAGAAATTATTTCCAACTTTGAGACCTATTTATTTAGAAATATTGAGATTTTTTGGAGTGGCTCATCTCATATCTCCTGAGTTGCCTCATGCCGCATATCTGTAATGTTGATGTCATGCTTAGCTTTCAAGTCCTTGTTGTGTGACACTGGTAGCAGGGGTCCTTGACTGGCCTCAGACCTGATGATTCCTTCAGGCAGTGATGGCGAAGTTTTTAGAGATGAGTACCCAAACTCTAGCCTCAGACCCACTTATTTATTGTAAAGTGCCATCAGTGCAGTTATGTTTGAATACAGAGGTTTTAATTTATTTTAATTTTTATTATGTTTTTAAAATGTGTTTGTTTGTTTCTGGGTCTTACCATGCAGCTCGGACTTATGGCGGTCCTCCTGCTTTCAATCTCCCCAGCGCTGGGATTACAGGTGTGTGCCACTACACCCAGACTCTGGCCGGCTCAGCCTGCCCTAGTAGCTGAGCTGATGTGGTGCGTAGTGTCTGGGATCAAACTGCATGTAGACACTGCACTTGCCTAACCAGGCACTTTAGTCTCCTGTCTCCCTGAGCTATCTAGCTGGCCTCAGGGAGGTTTTTTTCTTTTTTTCTTTTTTGGTACAAGGTCTCACTATGCAGCTCAGACTTGTAGTGATCCTCCTGTTTTCAGCCTTTCCCAGTACTGGGATTACAGATGTTCACTACCATGCCTAGACTCGTTCCCAGGGCTCAATGTGCCCTGGGGGTGGGGCTGGCGTGGCATGTGGGACTGGGGACTGAACCCTGCTCCCCTGCACTTGCCAAAGCAGACTCTTAGTCTTCTGAGCTATCTTGCCAGGCCTCCCCAGAGAGATTTTAATTTAGAAAAAACAACTGTTATCTGATGCTCAGCTGCTGGGGCCAGCTTGGCTTCCATACTGGCATACGGGGCTCTGTGTGCTTGCCGGGGCTCTGGTGGCATAGGCTTGCCGCCACTGCCCTAGAAACACTTCTAGAGCTCTGCAGAACTCTTATATTCACTTTTTCAGTTTGTGACCATGCAAACGTAGAAGCTGGAATCAGAAGAACTAAAAGGTGTCCAGGGCAAAATCCAGGAAAGACCAGCACAGGCTTCCACTTGGTCTCTGCCCGTGGAATTGCGTATGCAGTGCTTGTTTCTGCCAGCATTGCTGAGTGACAGCATATGAGGTCACTGATTTATTGCCAATCATGAAACCCCACCTGAGCATGATCTGCAGTTTTCACTGTGAAATTTCTAGTGAGCTCAAAGCACCCATGTGCTCACCTTAGTCACTCAGAATGCAGCTTATCCAGAGGACAAACTGTGACAACTCAGCCCATGGCCTCTGTCATAAATCACCTGCTTAACATAAACTGCTTGTGTGACCCAACACCCTGGGTATATGGAAAAGATCTAATCGGGCTGGACATCCCAAAAGCTTATAGGTTATTTCCCATGAACTGGCCAAGAGTTCATCTTGTGTTTGCAATACACAGAGTGTGAATCATCCAGGCTCATCAAGCCAACTACTCATGGCACCTGGCTCCCATTGGCTGTGCCAAAATCTCCTTCATCCTTTGAGGTACAGGTTATCTTGTGCCTTGACCATCTCCCTTGAACCTACTGGCGATACTAGAGCTTGCTCGAGTGGGTCTTGTATCCCCTCAAAGCTCCATGTGTTAAAGGCTCAACTCCCAGCTTGTGGCCCTGTTGGGAGATGGTAGAACTTCTAGGAGGTGGAACCTAGCTGGAGGAGGTTGTTGGGAGCTTGCTCTTATAAGGGAGTACTGAAATCCTGGTCCTTTCCTGTTTCTCTCTTTGCTCTCTGGTTTCCGTGAAGTGAGCAGTCCTCTCTGCCATGTTTCTTCCTTACCCCATGAGGCACAGTGACACACTGTCCCAAAGCAACATGGCCAAGCAACGGTAGACCTGAAGCCTCTGAAAGCATGGCCAAAATAAAGTTTCCTCCTTATAAAGCTGATTGTCTCACGCATTTTGTCACAGGGAAGGAAAATCCATTAACACAGAGCACTGTTTCCAAAACACTGTGTGTTGAACTTTATAATCATATATGCAATAATGTGATGGGTTATAAGTTTGCTGTACACTTTTTCCCTTCACCACCTGAGACAGCAGCTTGTATGTGACAGGTGATAAATGCTGATTGAAATGAATCATTGTCTGCTCACACTTTTGCATTCCTAATCCCAGTGAACTCTTCTTAACTAAGAGACTATATTTTCTTCATTTATTTCCCACAGATCAATATGTTTGTACACAATGGTGTATTCATGAAATATAGATTACATGAAAATCTCATTTAATTCTCAACCCCCCCTATGTTGTCCTGCTATTTTTTTTTTAATTTTAAAGATAAAGAAAGTACTAATGGCCACTTAGCTAGCAAGCAATCAAACTGGGATTGTGTCGCAAAATTTGACTCCAGAGCCAATATTCTTAATGGCTTTCTCTTCTACTACAAAATAACACTATTGCTCTACTGCAGGCTTTAAGAGCTTCCCTCATATGATAAAAAATATTGAGCACTTTTCACTTATTTCTTAAACTATAATCTTCTTATCTAGTTAATTTCCAAGAATACACTGTCTTGGTGCCATTTATTAGTTCTGTAATTTACATTCACTATCTACCCAGAATTTATAATCCCATCAAAGTAAACATTGTTAAATGTTGGTGGCTGGGATTACTATGTTATCATTCAACAGTGAAGGCAGTAAGCAGAGCAGAATACTAATTTTATTTTCTGTAAATTCACCACTGTCACCCTTTAAATTAAAAACTGCATAACTGGGTTTAAGCATGCTAAGGAGAAAGGGATCTAATTTATAAGAGATTGAAGAACACAGAAGCAGTTCACCACCTGCACCCTGCAATTGTTTCTTTCCCCCTAAAGCTTTGCCTACATGGGTAGATTAACACTTGACTATTTCTGCAGCAGTTAAATTAAATGAATCTCTTTTGCCACCTAATACATCAGACTTAGACATTTTTATGACTGGCAGAATCTCTTGCATTTCAAAATTGTCAGTAGTTGCTGAATATTCCTAAGAACTTCCACCTTTCACAATATTTTCCAGAACCATGAAGTTTGCTTTCCAAGTGTTCAAGCAGTAAGCGTATAATATGATGATCATTTGCTCTGTCTCTCTCTGTGTCTCCCTGTCTCTCTGTGTTGGTGTCTGTGCTTCTCTGCCTGCCTGTCTCTCTCTCTCTCTCTCTCTCTCTCTCTCTCTCTCTCTCTCTCTCTCTGCCTCCCTCCCCCCTCAACTTTGCCAAGAGAAGTGCATTTTCTCCTTGTTGGCAATAAGTCGCTCTAGCATAGACCGTGTTGCAGAGAGAAGGCCTGACCTCTCTTGGCGCCATGGTTTCTACTCAGAATCTGGTTTTTTACTTCCGTCTCACGGTCCCATTCCTGTAGCACAGTAACAAGAGGGGTGGGTGTGGCTCAGTGGGAGGCCCTTGCCTGGGTTTGATTCCCAGCACCAAAACTAAAAACAAACAAGAATAGCAGTAATAAAACAATGACACAACTTAAAAGTCTCTCCAGTGTAGCCCACTCCAGGCCCCAAGCCTACCTAAAAAAGCAAGGCAAAATGTATGCGGACGAACGTCAGTGTTTGCCCTACCTCTTCTATCACACAGTGGACCACTCCAGTTTTGTTTCTGTTCTCTCCCTCCAGCCCACGCTCCAGACACCCTAGACTATATCTTTTCTTCCTTCTCTTCTTTATCTTTTCCTTTCTCTCTTACTCTCTTCCTTTGCTCCTCACCTTTCTCCCTCTTTTCCTTTATCCTTCCCTCTCTCTTTGTGCTATGGGTTTCTCTTTGACATTTCCTTACTCATCAGTTAATTCCCAGAGTCATCCTGCTCTACCAAGCCTTCCCTTTACTCCCGGCTCTCTCTTGCACCTTCCCATTCAGCTTTTGGGCATTGCTGTGTAAACGCTATCTTTGTGTATTAAGATGATACAGCTATATACATGTATTTTTCCTCCTGAAGGCTATAAATTCTCTGGGGAGTGAGACTTGGAATATTTCTCTCTTGCATGTTCATTGTTTATCACAGTGACATTCAATTTAATGAATTAATAAGCAACTCAAAAGCACAGATTTAAGGTTTAGACCTGAGCAGAAATCTCAATCCAGCAATTTATTTGCTGTGTAATTTTAAGCAAGCTACCGACCCTTTCACCGATCACTTACAAACTGAGGACATGCATACAACTGTACTTTAAGACTATATTCTTATGGCGTAAGTGGACAGTAGTACCTGTATCATTGAACTCATTTTGTAACAAAGTGATTTTTGCTTCCAAAATGCTATCAAATAAAAACATGTCCCTTAAAAAAATGTGGACGTTACAGTCTTCCCCATGGCTTCCTGTACAGGTTGAGATTCTGCATTTTCAGTCCCTAAAACATTTAAATCCCTAAAATTATTTAAATAAAATAATTTTATTTGTAACTTTGTGAAAATATGTGCTCATTTAGGTCATAATAATCAAGTACAGTAATTGATGTTGGAGTGGGAGAAAAGGAAGTTATTCAGAAATCACTGACAGGAATCTATAAAATGAATCATCCATTTGATTGAGAATTGACCCCTCCAGAGAAGAGGTGTGAATCAGGATTTTAGGTAGATCTTTCTGGATCTTGTGAAGGGAATAAGGACACGTTCTTCCTCTGGCTGCTTTGTGACATCTTATAACCTCACTGGTAGTGCCACACACAGGGCGGCATTATAACAGTCTTTCTCTGATGTAATTGCTTGGGAAGGATGCCTGGTTTACTGTTGTTTTCATTTTTTTCTCATGAATTGGTCAGAAATAATAATTATTATTATTATTAATTTTTTTTGCGGTTCCAGGGATCGAACTTTGGACCTTGAGCTTCCATGCAGGTGTGTAAGCCACTGAGCTATCTCCGGCCCATGGTCAGAAATCTTTTGGCTGCAAGTAGCTAAAACATAATAGAAACCAGCTCAAACATTTAGGGGGACAGTATCAGAGTAATCAGACCTAGAAACGAAGGGTTCACAGGTAGGCTGAATGGGAAACTCCTTCTGTAGAGCTGTTGGAGGTCCAGGCTTTTGCTTTTATGTAACAAAATGATTGCTTTTATTCTAGACTCCTTAATCCACTTACTAGGGCTGAGAGGGGAAGCTTCTGCTTGGGATTTCTCAGCAAAATCTTTGCGTATCCTCTGGATTCTGACTTACTCACTCATTTTTTGATCAATCATGGTGGGTAGGTGTGTGGCAAATACTGGCTAACTTGAGCCCAAACAGATCTCTTGAATGGCACTCTGTGGACACGGCAGTTAACACATAGGATTGAGGTGGGCGTTGCCAATGGAACTTCAGGTACAATTCAGAAAAGATAGGAGGCAACTGGGAAAAGGTTCCAGAGAGAGACTATTCATAAACATCCACTTCACATACATTGAATGTCTCTGGAGGTGACACTGTGGTGACACATACTGCTAGTCTTTTGTAGCACTGCTTGCTGTCTTCCAATTTCTAGGTAAATGCCTAGGGAAGAAAAGAAAAAGTAGAGGCGTGGGAGGAGATACTCTTTCAGTATGTGCGCTAAAGAGGACACGTTGCTAGCATTATTTTGAATTTGCTGATAAGGCATGTGCTGCTTTTAATTTAGGATGGAGTCATTTTCAATTTAATTTTTGTCACCATGGGCAGCGGCACTGTGTTCCGTACATGCACTGCTACTTCCCTTGGGAAGCCCCCTTTTGTCCAGCTAAGAAGCATCATTTTCTGCTTCCTTCCATGTGGAAGACAGTTTCAAGCAGAGTGCATTTTAAGCACTGCCGAAGAAAGTGAGTAGATTTTATGAACGTAATGTATGAATAAATATTTTTCACATTTTAGTGGTGGCTTTAGCATTTTGATCCCTGATTTTGTTTAGGCCTGACTGACCTTATTACGCACATGACAAAGTGACTTGAGGAGTTGTTAATGATTGTAAAACTCCAATATAGTAATAAATACATACTTACTCCCTAAATACGTTATTCTAAGTCCTCCCTGTCTAAGTTATAAAGATGTGTGAAGGAAAAATTTCTTTACTACACTTTGGATATTCTTTCCATATCTTGAATGTAAGTAATAGAATTGAAAGGGTTGTATTGCACTTTCTAATAAGACATGAATAGTTTCTCTTATTTATATGATTTTTCTTAATTACTTTTAAGTACTAAATATCTGGTTCACATTTTACAAAGGATTTGAGACATCCACAGTCAATCACTAAATAGATTAAAATAGTGCATGGCAAGTTAGATTTTGTGAATTCTGGTTAAGGGACTAAATTGTGTTGTTTCTCTTTAACTTCAAACTCATGTTGAGGTCTTAAACCCTAAGGAATATGCAACCATATTTGTTGACTGGCTTCTGAGGAGATGATAAACTTAAAATGAAGTCTTAAGGGGAAGTGCTACTAACACCTGACTATTTTCATCTTAGAAACAGAGCTTAGGACATGGACTTGTACAGAAGGAGGACTACGGGAAAATGTACCCAGAGTTGGTCATTTGCCTCAGAACAGACCTTGACCTTAGACGTCCAGCTTTCCTCACTGTGAGAAAATATTTGTTTGTTGTTTTAACCACAACACCTGTGGTATACTGTTGTGCCAGCCATAGAAAATTCACCCAAATCTTCTACGAATGCATGTTTAAGGCTAGTTTATTTCCTCCTGAGGATACAGAAGTCAGCATCCAAGACAGACTTTCCCAAGTTCCCTCATCGTCCAGCGAGAGGCTGGCCTGGGGTAGGCATAAGGAAAATGTTTGTTGCGTTGAACTGAAGAAATACAGGCTAGATTTTAACCACAGCAGTGGCAGAATGGCTGGCTGCTAGCATAGCATGCAGTTGCCCCTTGAAGTTTCCAGGCTGCTGCTTGTCTGGTTCTCCCCATAAAAATACGTTTTTGTTCGTCCTTATTTTCAAGTAAGATGTAGAAGTACACACAGATAAAAATGTTTCCTCATTGTCAAAATAATTCAGTCAAGAACAATGTATGAAAAAGAGTAAAACTCACCCAGATGTCCCATGCCCAAAGTACCACCATTGTAAGGTCGGCATTATTTATATTTTTGTCAGGATTTTTCTGTCAGTGTGGTCATCAATGTTTTTCCTTAACTAAAATCATCATGATTTATATAACGTGTGCTGTTTTATCTTATGCTTTCCCCCATATGATACAGTGTAGATATCTTTTCATGCTAGAAAATAAAGTTAAGGTAGACCTACGGTAGCAATTTCAAAAGGCTGAATTCTATTTCATTTAAGGAATGTGTGATAACTTATTTAGCTTAATGGATGGTGAAATTGTTTCTTGGGTTTTCCTAATGTGAACAGTGCTGTGAGGATTTGCTCTCTTTGTTTGGTTCGTCTCTTTTTATCCTTTTTTCTACTTCTAATCTCTTTACGTGGTACAACATGTGCAGGCTATTGTTGAAACAGCAATATAGACGCAGGAACACTGCAGGTGCCTTGCAAGGAAATCTGTGTGTAATTTCTCTTGATCAGAACACAAGTATTTGCTCCCAGAAACCACCTGGTCATGAGTTGTAGACTCAACTATCAAACTGTCTCTGATTTTTCCACTTGGGTATATCAAATTCAAGATTGCACAAATTCAGTTCTTGGTGTCTGTCCTGACTGGGTCCCTCACTGACTGGTTTTGCTTGCTGCAGTCTGCTGCTGCAGGCAGAAGGGCAGGAGTCATCCTACATCTTCCCTGGCCTTCATGTCTCATGTGGAGTTTGATTTCACTGGAGAGTCTCTGAGGGCTTTATCCCCTACTGCATCTCTAAGTCGCCCTCTTTTTCCTATCTCCACGGTCCCTTGGGTCTCTTACTTAGGTGTTCCCGGCCTTCTCATGGGTCCCCCACTTCCCTCTCTGTGTTCCTCCCCTAGAGCCTCAGGGTGATGGTGCTACAAAGACAGATGCTGCTGTCCCAGAGGTTCTTGGTTCTTTCCTTCCCACTGACTCATGTACGCGTAAAAAGAAAAACAAAGGGACACATTTTAATAAAATGATGCATTTCATGTAACACCTATTTGTAATGAAATCATGTATCTGTCGATTGCACATAAATAATAAAAGTAATGATTGCTCCACTTCAAGGATCACGTACAGCCCAGCTGAACACACCTCAGTGGTTCTCCTTTCTGCCTTGATTTCCAGGAAATGTTTTAACCTTGCTTTGGTTTGCAACCTTGGAATGACAGGGCCCTTACTTATGTCTTGATCTTACATTGTATTTCCTGTCCCTCTCCGCTCCAGCCCCAGTTTCTGATGGATCCTTGAACATCACAACGTTTTCCTGTCTGAACTTATCCAAACTCTTCCCCTGCCTGGTCCGCTCTTCCTGTTTTGGAGCTTAACTTCTTTCCTTTCCTCGTTTGCCACTTAAATGTACCTTTGACAGAGAGACATTGAGGACTCTAAGTGTGTCTTTCACTTTTTCTGTTTTCCTTAAAACTATTGATTCTGCAAATATTTTACTTTATTTATTTATCTATTTATTTTTGTCCATCTCTTCTTTTGGGAAAGGGCATGTGTGCCTTATGCCACAACTCACCTGTACAATCAGAGTCTTATGAAATAAACCGAGGATTTTGCTTTTCTTTTCTTTCTTACTTTTTTTTTTTAATTTTTGTTTTTTATGCTTGGATACATGTGCTCAAGATTGTTAACCTTCAGGCTTAACCCCGCAGGAGGCCCCAGGCAGTCTTAGTACTTAACCAGGTATGTTTCCACCAGATGGAGTCTGCCTGTCCTGAGCCTAAGTTTGCGATGGGTTGCTAAGGATCTGCAGCCTGATAAGCTGCGTAGTGGTTGACACAGTGTGTCAGCTTGGCTGGTTCACCTCCACGCTCCACACCCAGGGCCGTGGGGGCTGAGACCCGAAGAGTGGGGAGAGAAGGGGCCAGCCCTAGGGTGGGGAGTGACTCAGCACAAAAGGGCATACAAAGGAGTTGAGGAAGGCTTCCGAGCCCCACTTCCTGGGAGGAGTTCTGATCTTTGCCAGGCTACTTCCAAAGACCTCTAATCTTTGCAGTGGATCATGGGTCTTTGCAGTCATTGTAGAAGGAAGAGAGAGGCTCGATGGATGCCGCAGCTGCTGCTCCTCCTCTGCTCTTCATTGTTTTCTATCACCACGAACTGCTGCCGTTTGCCTTGGAGCCAGCGGAGTATGGACTGAAACCTCCACTAACTGTGACCTAAATAAACCTTTCCTTCTTTCATTTTGGGTGTTGGTATTGTGTCCCGGCGAGTAAAAAGTAAACCTAGAGTAAAAAGTAACCTAGACAAGTTGAGACTCTCATTCCAGTTTCTTGCCCATGTCTCCCTCTTAGTTCTGGGTCCTTACCTTGGGGCCTCTGCCTCTAGTTTTGGACTGAATTTAACTTGGAGAGCAGTATTGGAGGCTCTATCACTGTATATTCACACCAGCTTTTCTTCCTCAAAGTTAGACTCTTTGCCAATTCCACCCCTTGACATTGGGATATTTCCTGTAATCAGACTGTTTGTTGTTCTCCACTTACCCGACTATTCCTCTGTTAGTTCCACCTGAATAAAATATCACCATTACCTAGAGTTTTTGCCCTGCTTTGCGCCACCATGTCTGGTAATGAACTACTCTAAAATCAGATCCACCTGTCTTTTTGGAGGTTGGGAGTGGGGCTCCTCCATTTCATTAGAGTCAACCTATAGGAGAGGTCTTTGAAGCAAACTAGGTGTAAATAGGAATCCCATTCTGCCACTCCTTAGCTGAATGACCGCAGGTATGTTTTTGACTTCTTTGACTCTGTCTTATCTGGAATGTGGTAGTAAATAATGTCTATCTTGGAAAGTCATAAGGACTAGTTATTAACCATGACAGACACCTAATTTAGAGCCTAGTGCCAAGCTAGCAGCCCTTGGGTAAACTAGTTCCTTTTCTGTAATCCAGTAGTCATTAATAGAGGCTCTGGCCTACGTCCATGGAGTCACGTGTGCTGCCTTTTCTTTCCAGATGTGAGCTGATTTCTTTAGTTTTCTCTTTAGCTCATACACATCCTTTATACAAAAACTTTTTTTAACTGACCCTGGTTGACACATTTGGGACACTTTGATCTTTTTCTTTGTAGTATCAAGAGCCACTTGTTCACTTCTGGAAGTAAGATTCATGTCAAAGTTTTTCCAAAGAACCTTACAGTCAGAGAAAATGTTGGCCTCTTTTTCCTAAATTTGGTTTACAGAGTAAATAGCATTCATTACTTATGCAGGTGAAGGATGTTCTTACAAAGGGGGACATTTTTGGGGAGCAGTTTTAAAGCCATATCAGAGCTTTGCACTGTAAAGGGAATGCAGCATAATAGCCTTTTATGATAAGAACCTTGTTTGGGATGAGTTTTTAAATGCACATTAAAAAAAATGAGAATCAGAGTCACGTGACTGTAGAAGTTTTCTGGAAGGTGTGAAGCTTCCCTCTGCAGGACAGCGCCCACCTCACCTTGGCAGGCCTTACTTGGAGACCACGTGGGCTCCCATATGTTCCTTCTTTCCTCCTAGATACTGCAAATGTTGGAGAATTTATTCTCAGAGTTGGATCCTTTGAACAAGTTTGGCTCAATTAGTCTATTGAAGCTGAGGTGACATAAACAATCCTTTCAGGAGCTGTTACCAAATTCAGAACACAATGTTGTGACATAACAGATGGGTTTGTGATGTGGCCTGATCACCATTGATCAATCTAAAATAAAGTGAGGGATCCGAGGCACATAATCCAGTTCTATGACTAGAACAGAAGCTTACTACATGCCAGTAAGAGAAAGCATGAATGCATAAACAACTAACGGTTGGAACTGTATTGGTGCCTTGGAGAAAAGAGAAAGCTTGAATGAGCTTGGGATATTTTAATCTTAAAATGTCAGATTGAGCAATTGTGCTAATTTTCCTTTTGGAGATTAAAAGATCAGGGCTCACAGTGGCTCACAGTGATTCCTACTACACTTGGTGTCTTCGTTACTTTTCTTTCATTGCTGGGAGAAAATACCCAACATTCAGAATTAAAGAAGGAAAGGTTTACTTAGCTCACAATTAGCAGAGGTTTCAATCCATACTTGGTTGGCTTCAAGGTAGAGTGCCACAAGGCAGAGGGCAGCAGCTCATGTTGGCAGAAAACAGCAAAGAGCAAAAGGAGGAGCAACGGCTGTGGCCTCTCTCCTTATATTGTATTCATGCTATCAGCCCCCAGGGCAGGTATAGCACTCGTACCCATAATATCAGCATTGGGTCATTAATTAACCACAAACTTTAGAAGCCTGATCCAATGACTATATGAGGTTTTAGGGGAGACAATTAGACATAAACCACAACACTTGTTTTTGTTTCTTTGGCCTCTCTCTCTCTGTCTCTCTCTGTCTCTCTCTGTCTCTCTCTTTGTGGTAGAGAGGAAGCACTGCCTGGTCCACAGCCAGGGAGACCATCCAATGTGACTTTGTCCAGTATCAGGGTAGAGCCTATGGCCTGGACTGAGCCAGTTACGGCACTGTGGTCCCTTTGCAACTATGGTTGTCATAGGAATTAATGTGTAGATGTGGGACCCTACACTTATGATTAGATGTTGGGAAAGTAGAAGGTTTTATTTGCATTGAGATCACTAAATTCATCCACATGGCTGACACTGACAAAGGTTCTACAATCTCAGGTACAGGATCTCAGGATAAA
>NDGN011239038.1:0-21472 GCA_002564285.1 Tympanoctomys barrerae | reverse complement strand
CCTCCCCCTCCCCCTCTGCATCCCTCCCTCCATCCCTCCTTGCCCCCATTCCAGCACTGCCACCTTGATGCGATAGGGTTCTTCGTGCTGACCCAGATGTGCCAACTTTCCACATGTCCAGCTGGCTCACGGTTCCTCCCTCTTCCCAGCCCATCCTCTGGGTCTGGGCTCTGGGTCTCTTCTCATCTACACTTTGCTGAAAGATGAATGGAATCTTTTTCATGTAATAACATAACGCAGGTAGTTTTAGCACTTAGTTAACCTATAAAGGTTTTAGTAGATTAAGCATTAAGAATTATTGAGTGAGATTAACTGCTTTAGTCCTTCCCACTTCCATGTGGGAATTCTCACAGGATGAAGAGGTTCTGGGGGAACCACTGAGATGCTGGCGTGTGTCAGCTCTCGCTGCAGAATGAGCTGCGCCCCGGCTCGTCTCGGAGCACCACACGGGTGCCGTGGCCCAATCCCTCGGGCTCAAGCTCTGGGCCTCGCCCCTGCAGCTGCCTCTCCAGGAGGTAGCCCGTTCCTGGCATCCAGTAGTGTCATCAGCCTGCTAGGTGGTGGCTTCAGCTCCCAGGTCCTCTTCCTGGTCAGGTCACAGGGTGGCTGCTGAGCCACAGGGAGACCAAGGGTGGTGTCCATGCCAGGAGCCACGGCTTTCTGTGATGTTATAGCACAAGGACAGCCTATCGCTTCCTCCTTGTTCTATGTGCTAGAACTCAGCCCCAAGGTCCAGCAGGCTCAGGCCTGCTATTAGACATGCATGACCTTAGGGGTGCAGGTCACAGGAAGCCACCTCTGAGCTGGCCACCGCGGGTGGTCATTCGGGAGACTCTTCCCACAGGCCCCGCTTTCTGGGTTCACCTGCCTTGCAGGCAGCAGCCCGAGGAGACCCCAAACTCCATAGGAGCTATGGCTTGGAGGTCTCCTCCAAAACCCTTTGGCTGTCTTAAGCAGTTGGCCCAGCCAGGACTTTTCAGAGAGGGCAGGACAGAGGATTCTGCCCTCGTGAGTGGATGGACCCATTTGTGGATTTGTGGATTCATGGGTGAGTCTGGACTATTCTGGGGTGGCACTGCCGTAAGAGTGAACTCGCTGGTCTTACTTCAGTGGGAGGCTGGTGCTGGCTCCCAGGCCCAGGGCGTCCCAGCCTGCACATCCTCCAGTGGGAAGCCTCCATCTCCTCACCTGCTCCTCTGCATGGCCCAGCCAGAGCATCAGAAAGCAGCAAGACATGCCGTGGATGGCCGACACCACGCTGTTCCTGAGGTGGAGAGGAGCCCGGGCTTTCTTTTTACTTTATTTTTTTTAAAAGGTATTTGATACAGGGTCTCACTACACAGCCTGGACGCATAGTGATGCTCCTGTTTTCAGCACCCCCAATGCTGGGATTACAGGCAGGCACCACCACGCATAGTCTTGGAACTGGGTCTTTCTTGTTAACATCTTGCCAGCACCATGTCACCATTCACGCCTGACACACGGATCAGGCGGGGCTCAGTCACCTATCAGGGTCGCTGCTGATCAGTGTCTGTCTGCTAGGCCCTGCACAAGTGTGTGAGTTAAAGGGCAGCCCGGGTGTGGGGAAGGGACTCCCAGCCCAGGGTGCACAGCGCTGAGGAGAGGGGGTCGCTGTCGGGGACGTGACGGAGTGTCAGTCCTGCTAGGAAGCCAGGGTGACACAGGGGCCCTGTCTGCGGGGAAGCTCTGGAGCTTGTCCCTCCCCAGTGAACCTCGAGGCCGGGGCTTCCGGACTCTCCGAGTGATGATCTTCACCTCAGAGGCGCAGCTGCGGTTCAGGCCTGCTTGGTCCCCGAGTGCACAGCCGCAGCTCGCCGGCCTGCAGTAGCCAGCATGCGGCCGCCGCAGCGAAGGAACTCGACTCCCAGAGAACGCGGAGGCCGCCTGAGCACAGACTGCAGCAGGAGGAAGAGCCTGTCGAGAGCTATTTTAAGGCTCAGAGCATTAACGGAAGAGGCGCCACTATTCTTAGCTCCAGTGTATAAACTTTTATTAGCTCAGCCTAACACTAAAGATCAAGGCGAATTTGCAGATCCTTCGCTACCATCTTGAGCGTTCTTTCCAGGTCTTTAGAAATCATTCGTGACCCAGCATGCGAGGAATTCTGAAACAGGAAAATCAGCTGCTCTTATGCAAACAGCTAGCTGTGTGCCTTCAATCGGATCCTGGGTCCAGAGCCTCCGAGGCGCTGGGAGCCCCCACGAAGCGACTTCTCAGCTTGACCGGGCTGAGGCAGAGTCCGACTCACCGGCCTCTTGCCCTCGCCCTGGGGATTTGTCCCTCTGCCGTGGAAGGTGCCTGGTGCACACGAGCTAAGGAAGTGAAAGGAGGCAGAGATTCACGGGCAGAAAGGGGTGGGCGGGCCAGGCCTTCCAAAGTGGACGCAGCAGAAGGGCGGCCCTAGCAGACCTCCGGTGATCCCGCCGCCTCTGTCTCTGGTTGCAGAATATAAAAGCATACATTTTTTCATTTAATACAGTTCTGTTCCTTTTTAAGCCATTATACTAGAAAAAAGTCCATTTCAGGACTGATAAATTGGGGGATTAACTTGGTTTTGGCAACTGAAATCATTTCTGGGTGCAGTCCTTGATGTTTTTATGTCCATTCCCACCAGAGTCTTTACTCAGCAATCTGAAGGCCGCCTTTCCCTGGAAATGTTATCAGAGATAATGGACGAATACTGTGCAATTTTTGGACTTGTGTTCAGTATGCTATTGGGATAAAATCACTGAGCTGGGAAGGGTACAAGGAGGTGGGGAGGGGCATGCACACAGGGTTGGCCATGGCCCCCAGGCCCTCCCAGGGAGGCTGCCTGCTGGGGAAGGCCACACAGCTGAACACACGGCCACGTGCACAATTTGGGGCAGATCTGGAGGTTTCTGGCTCCCAGCAGGGGGAGGGAGCCTGCAGGAGAAATGTCGAGGACAGCCAGTCCCATGCCCCTGGTGAAGGCACCCAGGAAGAACTCCACACAGGGGGTGGGGGCCTAAGTCTTCTGGATTCTTACAAAGCGTGGCCCTGCTGGAACCAAGCTTCTGCCGCCAGGGGGGACAGCAGTCTGGAGTGGCCCCTGGTGCTCAATCCTGGGAGGTGAGGGTGGCTTGGGCGAGACTCCACAGAGACCCTCTTGAGGCAGGACACCCCTGCCAGGCTGGCCACCAGTGCCACTGCATGAAGAGATCAACCTCAGGAAAAGTGTGTGTGTGCGTGTGTGTGTGTGTGTGTGTGTGTGACTGCACACATGTGTGGCTGTGTGAAGGTGTTGCTTGTGTGGTTTGGGGGCACAGAGATTTTTGAGGCACAAAGATTTTGAATCACAAAGCAAGTGTTGATTGCCTAGAACTGGGGTCAGGCACAGGCTCCTGCATTCGCTGGCTTTGGGGTTCGCTGGCTCCTCTGTGACCCTGAAGTTACCACTTCCTGCTCTCTAAATATGCCAGCTGATTTTGGAAAAGCACTGTTGCACTGGCGCAGGGAGGGCTTGCTGTGTAGCTCTAAACTACTTTGTGCTCTAATAGCTCTGTTGAGAGACCCCTGACAGGGCAAATCGTACCTCCGTAAACGCTGCAGGGCCATAACTTGGACGTGTTCCTACTGCCACGAATCAACGGCCACCATCGAGAGAGATGCGCAACCATGGCGGCCAGCAGAGAGGCAGCTGGGAAGGAGGAGGATGGCCTTGGAGAAAGGGTCTCCTCAGACGGAGGAGGCTGAGGGCCACAGCAGCAGACCCTTCCCATCATCCTGCAGGGCCTTCGCTGTGGTCACACGCATCTCTCACAGGGGGCGTCCGGGCAGTGTGCGCCGCCATGATCCGGAGGCAGGAAGCCGAGGCAGAAGGGCCCTATGCTGCCTTTGCAGGAGGGGGAGCCCAGGTGCAGGGTGGAGCTCTGGCACTGGGATGGCCATGGACACGACACAGGCCACAGTTCTTGCACAAGAGGCCATGCTATAGTGGCCTTGCCCCACACAGCCACGCCTTGGTGCAAATCAAGTCCCACTGCGAGCAAGAAATGCAGAGGAGCACTGGCCACCCTGCAACCGTGACCTCACCCCTCTGAGGAAGGTCACATTTGTGAGACTTCAGGCCCCAGAGAGGAGAGGAGGGCGTGTGGAGCAGCCAGGCCTGGCATTTCTGTCAAGCTCTGCATGGGGACAGGGTGCGCGCTTTGCTGCTGGCTGCCGCCTGGGAGGCTGCTGGCGTATGGCTGTGGGGCGTTTTCCGACTTACGCACACAAGTTTTTCAGTCATTGTCTTCTCGTATATGTGTTTTTTCCCCTTCTTGGGAATATTTCTTCAAACTAAGATTTTATAAATGAGAGCATCAGAACAAGGACGTGAACTTTCTTTTAACCCTTTGTGCACATTTCCAAATTCCTTTAAAAAAAACTCAAGGATAATGAACATACTCAACTTCTTACTCCCTGCTTAGAAATGGAAATAGCGAGACATCATTCAAAAATAAGAGGTGAGAAATGTCACCTTGCAGTCTAGGTTTACCCACCGTGGAAAACAGGCCAGGATCCCCAGGACATCCCCACATTTCAATGGCAAAAGCTGCTTTCCTGTCCATTACGGCTGTGTCTGAACTGTCCTCAGGGCTCTGGAGCGGGGCTTCGTCCCTGCCTGCAGGGCCAGGGGAGGTCGTGGAGCCGCCGGAAGCGGGCAGCAGTGGGAGGAAGTGATGTCACAGGGCCCGGCTCCTTCCTTCTCTCTTTCTCACTTTCACCATGAGGTGCGGCTTCCTCTGCCACACGCCTGCACCTTGCTGTCTCACGTCAGCCCAAAGCAGCAGGGCCAGGTGGCGGGATGGGGCTGCAACCTCTCACACCACAAGCTGAAAGAAGCCCCCTCGTATTCCGTGAATTTTCCTGAAAATCGTCACAATGACAAAATGCCACAGTCTGTTTGTTCTTCTGCACCTAGCTGCCAGGACCATAGTATTACTCTTATTTACTCAGAGACCATGCTGTTAATTAATCTGTGAAGCATTTGCCTATCAAACTCAGCCCCATGAATTGTTTGCCTTCTTGTCTTGAGCTTTCTATAAAAAGACCTAAGTGTTTGTCTAATGAGAACTTTCTTTGATGGCTTCCTGTGTTACTTCCGGGCTTAGGAAATGGCTCCGCACTCCGGCTCTCGTCAGGCTGTTCTCTGCCCCTTATCTAGGGCCTCCTGTTTTAGCGCTGCACATTTTCTGGAATTTCCAATAGGATTGAGGGTCTATGAAAGTCCACTCTTCCCTCCCAGGCTCTAGCCTTGATGCCACCTGTCCCTCAGGGTCTGCCCGTTGAGTCACTAAAGCTCCTGCCTGGCTTCTTGGAGGGCAGCCCGCTTGTGCCATCTCTCAAAAGCAGACGGCCCTGTCCTAGGAGACGAGGAAGAAAACTCCTGATTGGTCAGATGTGCAGGGAGGTCAGAAGGCTCCACTTTGCTCACGTTTTCTTAGCTCCGTTATTTCCCGGGGAATCCTTTCTTACTCTCGAAGCTCTCACGGTGCTCAGCCTCAGCTCGGCCGACCGCCCTTGATGCGAAGACTGGGGGCTGCCTGGCAGTGAGTGGTATCCACATCGAGAGCGGGAGGGCGGGCTGGGCTGGCATCCCCACGCACCGCGCGGGTGCCCGCTGCTAGAGACCTGGGAACTGGGGGGGGGGCGCGCAACATCAGCAAGAGTTAGAGCTTCAGTTTTAATCAGCATTTGCATGCTTATGTGGGACCGCGTGCTACTTCAGTGAAAGCGCAGGATGCGCAAGGCTCAGCCTGCTGGCCAACCCGTTGCCCCGACACCTACAGTTTCTCTGTGTTGGGAGCACGCCTGGCCTCCCTCACAGTTACTGTGAAGCAGCTGAGTGGTCCATGCCTGGCTGCAGGGCTTGGGGAGCTGGCCCTGCCATCCACCTGCACCCCGAGACTGGGGCAAGCCCCTCCCACAGCTCCGTCTCCTATGGAGACTTGTGTCACTGTTCTCTACCTGGGCTATGGAGAGCTCAAATCCCATCTGCCCCTCCCCTTTCCCTTGGTGCTGTTTCCAGAGTTAAATGAAGTGATACCTTACTTAACTTGTTTTGTTTTTTGTCATTTTGTTTTGTTTGTTTTTTGTCTTTTTGAGACAGGGTCTCACTACGGAGTTCAGGCTGGCCTTGAGCTCACTTTGTAGCTCAGGCTTGTCTCAAACCCACAACAATCCTCCTGTCTCAGCCTCCCGAATGCTGGGAATACAGGTGTGCACCACCATGCCCGGCTATTCCTTCATGTTGTGAAAGTGGATTTCCTACTACCTTCCATCTGTTCAGATCCAGCCCTCCAGGTCCCCCACCTGGACTGCAGCTGGCCAGGACTGCCTGCCCATCCCCCACACGCAAACGCTATTTTGTCTAGTAAATTTGTTATTTTGCGGGCAGGCCAGGTTAGGAATTTCAACGTGTCTTCTTCTATTTATTTATTTTTTTGAGTATATGTTATTATCCACGGAGAGTAAAATAATGGTTTCCTTTTGTTACCACATCCGTAAAATAAGTAAATGTTCTCTCTTTGTAAACCTATATAACTTGATATAATAGCAATGTACTTATGCGAAACACACTTTTTCTCTTCTGCTTGGTTGTTTTTTTGAGACAGGGATCTTGCTATATACACAGGCTAGCCTCAGACATGCAGTGACTGTCCTGCCTCAGCCTCCTGAGTGCTGCCACGACAGGCATTGGCCAGCACCTGGGCCCCTCCTGCTGTTTCCCCACAATGAACCGGGAGAGTCTGCGGGCTCCTCAGGCCCTGCCCGCCCGGGGAAGCCCGGGGAGCTGCTGGTGTGCAGCCGAGCGTCCCGCCTGCTGCCCGGCGTCAGAGAGGAAAGCAGTTCTCAAGCAGGACTGAAGCCGCCGCCCTGGGGAGGCTGAGGCAGGGCCCGGCGTTCGAGGAGAGACCCTGACTCCAGGAGTGGAGATGGATTTACAAAATGGAGAGGCCAGTGGCACACAGAATCCAGGGCCGCATGGGAAGGAAGTACAAATATAGAAGGGCGTCAATTTATTCTTTTTAAAATCAATTCATTCTTAATAAGGAAAAAACAATTAAAATGGCAAATAATCTGAATTGAGAATATGAAAACAGTAAACTTCAAGGAGGCAAATGAGAGAAACACAGAAATACAGCTCACACCCCCAAAGGGCAGCGCCCACCACGCCGACCACGGAGCCCAAGCTCTCGCCTGGCCAGGGTGGCTGTGAGTGGGTGCTGCGGACGGCTGACGTGGCGGAAGCGAGTGCCAGCCCCCGGGGAGCACACGGCTCTGCCGCCTCGGTCGGCCTGTTGCCATGAGACCGTGCAGCCGTCCAGGGCCCCGCCCAGGGAATCTGCATGGAGGTGTCCTCGACAGCACCCTTCCCGCGAGCGAGAAGTCGGTGCAGATGTGGGCACAGAGGGCCGGCCACGTCGCATCCACCAGGGGAGCAGAGCATCGCGGGCTGAGTGTTCTGGGAGGGGCTGCAGAAGATAAGAAGACTGGCGTCTTTTTGGGAGGAAAAAGCAAGATTCGAAGAGCCCATGTGTTGGCACTGCTGTCACACAGCCATGCCAGGCTGTCCCTCAGGAAAGACCACACCTGCCGCCCCTCGTCCCGGGTGGGCCACTGCCTGCAAGGCTTCCCAGGAGACCAAAGGTGACTGCATGGGCACAAGCCCACCCGTAGATGAGAGGCTCAGGGAGGTCCAGGCTGCAGGCTCTGCGTTCTCAGCCCGGCACTTGGGCGATGTGCATTGCACAGTTCTCTACACTTTGGGGTGCATCGTTCCCCTCTTCTGAAAAGCTGGCTGCAGACAGACAGCTGGAGATGCCCAGCCTGGAGCTTGCGTTTTAGTTGACTCCCAGGTGCTGGCGGTGCTTCACAGGCAGGGCACTGGGCCGCCCTGCCCCTTCCCTAAGGCGCTCCCGGCTCCACCTTCTGTGGACGGTGCAGCCCACGGTTGTGCGTCTCTGCACCTGAGGCCTGGAGCTCTCAGACAGGAAGTGCAGCTCTGCAGGGTGAGGGGGGCTGCTCTGCGCTGCCGGGCACCGTGGTGGGACACGCAGCAGGAGCCCGGGGTCTCCCTGTCCCGTTGTGCTTGGGACCAGCATGGCGGAAGTCTGTACAGTGGAAGACGGCCTAGGAGGACACTAGAGGGGCTGTGTCAGGTGTGGGGTCCAGCAGGGGCTCTCCTGGCTTCTTCTCACCCTTGCCTTTGTGTCCTAAGACAAGTTCCCTGCTGGCTTGACATCTCTATGTCGTCTTTTTTTATAAATGGGATAATAAAAAATACATTGTACGGTGTGTGGTGTGTGTGTGTGTGTGTGTAAGGGCTTCAAAGTTTGGTGCACACGTGTGTGTGACATTCTATCCTTCTGTCCTTCATTCCCCTTTCACTGGATATTACACCCTGGAGTGTTATTGACACAAGGATGCCCGCATGGGAAGGCTGCAAGAGGGCCCTGCTGTCGCATGTGCCTTAGCCCTCACGCCGCCTCTCAAGCGCCCCGCTGGATGCTCATGGAGCGGCAGCCGGCAGTCACAGAGCCAGCCAGGGCCCGGCAGGGGGAGGGGCTGCGAGGATCCAGCCCCAGGTGAGGAGCCGGAGTCCTGGGGGAGGGGAGCCTGGAGCCTATCTGCCCTGCAACGCTCTCTGGGGACAGGAAGGTCCCCATCAAAGGGGCACCCATATCCTAAACGCAGGACGCTGGGCTGAGTCATCGCTGTGGACAGCTACCACAAGAACTGTCACTAGCAGGGACGCTGAGGTTGAGCCCACTGTTCCTCGTGTGCAGATGACAGTCACAGTGACGCTGGCCAACATGCCCTAGCGGCACGCTCAGGCTCCTGGAAGTGCTTCCGTGGCAGGGCCGCAGGTTCCCAGTGTCCCAGCCCCGGGGCACAGCCCCACGGGCCCTGCTGCGATTCCACCCGGTCAAGCAGCTCCCCAGCACCCCCTCACTGCCTTGACTCTGGTGGTGCCAGATAAGGCCAAAGCCTTCAAGAACGGAGGCCGGGCCAGCGGAGGGGTCACGTCTCAGCTCGTCCCTGTGAGGGTGTAGTGGGGTCTGTGAGGCTCAAACGCCAGGTCTGCCCTCATCTCTGTCCCCACTGTGGACATCTGACTCACTCAGAGTCCTGTTCAGATCTCTGAATTTCTTTGCCTCAGTCTCTTGGGGCTCCATGAGTGTGAGCCCAGACGCCTTGGGCACGGCCACAGCTGCAGCCTTTTCGCACCACCGTCTGGGCTCCGAACCTGCCTGTAGCTCCTCGCTCAAACAGGACTAAAATCTGTGTCCTGCAACTGCAGGATGTGAGCTGGGAACAGCCTGGGGAGGGGCCCTGGCTGATGGAAGTGAGGTGGAGGCAGCGGAGGAGGGGGAGGGGGAGGGCAAGAGGGAGAGGAGGGGGAGGGGAGCGGGAGGGGACTTGGTTGAAGGAGAACTGAGGTCAGGGGTAGCGTTCCTCCCCTGTGCAAGGCACACAAGCTAAGCCTCTCTGGGCTCACAGCACTCACTGCCAGGCCTGCAAGGACAGGAAACCCTCCTTCTCCCCACCATGATGCCCCCCCCACCGTCTGCGTCAGTCACCTGATCACAGCAAAAGCAGCGAGGGGCCCCTGCTCGTGGGCAGCACGGAGGCCTCACCCCAGGGCTGCCCCTGCGGCAAGCCCCATATGGCCCAGGACACTCACAGAGAGCAGAGCTGCAGGCCAAGCCGAGCGCAAGAGTCCAGTGCCTGTGAGCCCACGGATTCTCACTTCAGACATCGCCCAGGGATGTAGAAACTGTGGGTCTGTGTACCACAACTGGAAAACAGCTGGTTTGCAGAAGCTGGGCTGGGAATTTCTCCCATTTCTTACAAGTCCAGGCAAGCTGGCTTAAGGGCTGGACACGAAGTGGCTTGGAAGACACACCCAGGCCAAATTCTCAGCTCCGCCATGACCAGCTGTGTGCACCTGGAGAAGCTGCCTCTGAAGCTTTGGGTCCTTAGCTGGGAGACATGGACCATGAAAGCTGCCTGCTGCCCTGCAAGGCCACCAGGACCGCGCGATTCTGGAGATGCTGGATGACAGGATCTGCACCCCAAGCCCTCGGTCGGATGGTGTCTCATGGGATTCCGGAAACCTGCCTCCCCGGGTCACGTGGGGAGATCTTCCGAGGGCAGCCCGAGGCACAGCCACAGGCCGTGAGCTGGAGTCTGCTCCTGGAACATCTGGGGCTGCGTCCTGTGAATGCTGCGCGTTGGCATTCACAACGGCCCCGCCGTGATGCCATCAGGCCCGCCAGGGAGGTCGCAGCAGACCTGCCACCTGTGAAGAAGGCGTCCCGAGGCCTCGATGTCCCGTGGTGGGTGACAGAGGTGTGGATCCCTCGGCTCTGATCACAGCTGAGGTGGCGCGTGCTGCACTGCACAGCGCTGAGGAGGAGGCTCCCCGCTCATTCCCCCCGGAAAATTCCTGAGCAGAAATGGGTCTGGCCAGGGATGAGCCAGGGCAGTGCTGGGGTAGCGGCTCAGGCCCGGGCTGCCTCCTTCCTGGAAGCCTGGGCTCTGCCGTTTCCACGTCCACCATCCCACGGGCTGAACCCCACTTGCCGCAGTGAGTGTTACAGGTGTGCTCAAATTCCTGCTGACCTTTGCCTGAGTCTCAGGAGATGTCTCCTGCAGTTTCCTCCATAGGGAAGCCCAGAGCCAGCCAGCTGTTCATGAGTGGGCGAAGGGCCGGAGGGACGGTGGCATCTACGGACAGCGACATCCACAGCCGCACACAGGAAGGGCCTCATGGCACCTGTGACTGAGCAGCCAAACCTTGAGGACATCGTGTTAGGCGGAATGAGCCGACCCCCAAATGCAAGGTTCCCCTTTCTGTATGGTTCCTCCACAAAGTGGCAAGGGCTTGGATACCGGCACAGAGGGCACAGCGGCCTTGCCATGCTGGGAGAGACAGACAGGAGTCAGCGTCTGGGGGGCACAGAGCTTCAGGCAGAGAGAAGTCCTGGAGATGCAGCTCAGAAAGCTGGGTGTGCTTAGTACCGGTCTCCTCGCCTCCACAGTGGAGAGGCCGGCGGGCCTGTCAGGTGCGTTCCACCACAGTAAGACCTGGACAACCAAAGCACAGATGCGCTCAGTGTGGGGCTGCAGCTGAGGCAGTGCACGCGGATGGCATCTGGATTTTGCCTTGCTGTCCCTGTAAGTCCACACCATGAGCAAGGAGCAGGGCAAGTGGCCGGAGTGAGGGCAGGGCTGTGTTCCGATGGCGCCATAGGCGCTGAGATGAGACTGGCATGGCCAGTGGGGGTGCCAGAGCCCCCCCACATCTAGCGCAGGAGGTAGCTGTCCAGAGGTGAAGGAAATCCTTCATGTCCCCTACACAGCTCAGGTGACACTTTCCTTCACCAACGGACTCTGCTCTGTGTAGCTGAACCATGGGGAGTCTTTGGCTGGTCTGTAGAACACTTCTCCTGACACATCCATTCTGCAGAAGTGGCAGGGGAAGGGCCTGCACCCAGCCTCCCCCGTGTCCCCGCAGGCAGAGGAGCTCTGGGCAGAGGGGACCTTGGGCCCTCCTCCCCATCCCCAGCTCTTCCCCATGTGGCTCCAGATCCACATGAGGGCGAGGGCGACGCTGGGCTGCACAGCCAGGGGAGTACCACGCTGAGCACGAAGGCTACCTGGCATGTGGCCATGGGGACAGAGAGGGGACATTCGGGTGCCTGTGGGCTTCATGCTGTGTGTGGACTCCCCCTCTGAGCCCTCAGTGTCCCCACTCTGCTGTTGCTCTGATTTAAAAACTGAGTAAGTTAAGGCTCAGAGGAAAAATATAAACACCTACGTAGAATCCCAAGGCTGGAAGGTATAAGAAGTGGAATATGGAACCAGAGCTTCTGGGTACAGATTCCTTACATGACACTACTTTGAATCACTGCATGTCAAACGTAACATGGTGACATGTGTTGGAAGTGACAGCACAGGAAAGTGATGTCAAAGACCAGGATGTGCTCGTTAGATACAGTCAGTTTACAGAGACCACCGAAGACAGTATGCATCAGAGAAAGAAGACTTGTCTAAATACGTAAGCATGCCCATGCCCAATGTATTGCAGCATCACGAGATAAATGCAGGCGGCCTGTGGCCTTTACAATTGCGGGAGGTGCTCAGAGAGGTGGCACCGAGCTTCCAGGCACCTACTGGCACCGCAGACTGCTGAAGGGCACGCACAGATTTGGTGGACTCTGCATTTTTTAAGAACACAATGACAGCATTTATCTGCTTTTTGTTACAACAATAAAACCAAGAGATGGGACACTCTGTGAAGAACGCCGGCTTGGGGTGCAGCTTGCGAGGCCCGAAGTGCAGACGCATCGCCCTGCCTCAGGGTGTCCCACCGCGGGGCAGCGTGGTGGGGCGCAGGCACCTCGGCGTCCACGTGGCCTCTCCTTTGAGCACGGGGGTCCACCCTGAGACCTAACGCCACTGCTTTGCAGGGGCTCCCCTCGGCTGTGCATCCAAGACAGGATGTTACTATGGTGTTATCTAATCTGCACTGAACTAGAAGCCCTAGCCGGGGCAGGGGGAGAGCAAGAAAGCGGAAGAAACTACACATTCCTCACACACGACTGTCTATCTAGGAAAATAAATGCATCAAAGTTTTCAAAGAGGAGACCGGTATTTTAGAACATTTTATGGCTATAGGACAGGAATAATATAAGAAAACACAATTTAAGTAAAATATTTAAAGTGTAAAAATACTAACATACTTTGGGAATTAAACAAAGGAGGCACGAATAATACAGAAAAATATCAATATATTATTGAATAATTTCATGGAAGATTTAAATATGACATAAATATAAATATACCAAGTTTATAGATAGAAAAGCATGATCCCATAAAAATATTAATTCTTCCCAAATTAGTCAATAAATTCCCTGATATTCTAATAAAAATCCCAACTAATATTTTCACAGAACTTTAGGAATTAGTCCCCCTTCGTGTACACAGGTCAATGAGATTTTTGAAAAAGCACACCATAGGCAAGGCTACTAGATATCAATAGTTAAAATAATGCTAAAGTTGGTGACAGACTATGAAACTATTACAAGTACATATGTGTTATGCTTTGTGTCCAGGGATCCCCCCAAAGCCTCATGAAGTCATTGGGTGGCTTCTGGACTGTGTGATTCATTCTTTTTTTTATGTATTTAGTACAGGGTCTACAGGATCTCACTACACAGATCAGACTTATAGTGATTCTTCTTTTTTCAGGCTCCCACGTGCTGGGATTACAGGCTTGCAACACCACACCCAGTCTCAACTGCCATCTCAGTGTGCCCCAAGGTTGGGCTGGCACAGCACACTGGGGATCAAATCGAACCCCAGCCACTGTGCTCTGCCTAAGCAGGCACTTTAATCCGCTGAGCTACTTGGCCAGCCCTGTGATTAATTCTTGATTCAATGCTGGGATTATGAGTGTGAGGGTATAATCCACCCTGGGGTGAGTAATCCTCATTACAACGTAAGGAGGGGAGAGAGGCTTGCTAGCTGCTGGAGCAGCTGCTCCTCTCGTTGCTCTTTGCTGTTTTCTGCTGCCATGAACAGCTGCCCTCTGCCACGTGCCGCCCTGCCTCGGAGCCAGCTGTGTATGGACTGAAACCTCCACAAACTGCGAGCTAACTAAACCTTTCCTTCCTTAATTCTGCATGTTGGGTATTTTGTCCCAGAAATGAGATAAGAGTAACTAAGACAATATGATTAGATAAACTACACAGAACAGAGAGATCAGGAACACATTGAAAATATAGGCGATGGTTTCTAAATGACAGATCGTTACAACCTCACAGGTCGCTGAGAGAGCGGACCCTTCGTGGGCTGGGGCGACTTCCCCTAGCGGGCAGAGTGTGTAGTTTAGGCTTTGAGGGCCACACAGTCTCTGTCACCTCTGCTCCTATAGTGGAAAGGTGGCCGCAAATGATACATAAAGGGGAAAATGTAGTTGTGATTTAGTAAAACTGTAACAATAAACAGTGGACCCCGGACTATTCAGTAAGTGGTTATTAATTGGTTACCAATTCGGAAAAAGATAAAAATTTTATTCACTTTTTACATCATACAAGAAAATAAACTACAGATAAATTTAAAAACCAATATGTGGATTAGAAATAATTTAATGCTAGAAAAACACACGGGAAAAATGTAGGAAAAGTATCTCCTAAACAAGATGAGAAGGCTCACACAGGATGCACAGTCTTCCGCGGTCTCCCTGGACAGGAAGGAGACGGGTCGCTGGCCTGGCTCTGCCTGCAGGCTGGAGCCTTCCTCCTAGGGGGAGATGCAGCCAGGAACTGACCAGGGAACAGGGCCAAGTGACAGTGTGAGACCTGCCCCAGTGAGGGCCAGGTGCAGCCCGCGTGTGACACAGGGCTTCCCCACCTGGGTGTTCAGGGGACAGACTCAGTCGTCTGAAGGGTCACAGGAGCACAGGAGAGGAAAGAGCCCTCCGCCCAACACAGACAGCGTGGGCAGAGGCCCCGAGGCAGAGAGGACTGAGCTGCGCAGAGAAACTGGTAAACTACTCCCCCCGCCAAGTGATAAATGATGACGTTTCTTCCCGCTGGCAGGTACTACCTGTAACATCTTTTTTTACATGAATGATCAGTGTTTCCATGTAATTTATTGAGGCAATTTCTTATTACATTTTTATTTCTTTCCTATACTATTAACGCGATTCAAGGTGCATGCCTCTCTGAGTACATGCGTATTTATCAGTTCAAGGTTCATCCCTAGAAGTGGAACTGTTCTGTTAGCAGAAATGCGAGGGCTTGATACAGCTCCCTAAGCCGCGACACGGACGCCTGTGCGCTGTGCGGTGTGCCCTCGCATGCCCACCACGAAGCACGAGAGGTCTCCTTCTGCACACCCAACTCTACTGTTACTATCTTTAAAAGTCTTTCAGACTGGACACAGGGAAGGCAGTTCATCTCATGTTATGTGTGTGTTAATAAACTGCTGAATGTTAACATATTTTCAAGTTTAGCAATCACTTAAATTTCTTTTTTTAAGAATACAAACACCTACAGTAAAACCTTAGCTTGTGACATAATTTGTCCCAGAAACAGGCTTCTAACCCAAAGCACTTATATATCAAAATGCATTTCCCCACGAGAAATGATGGAAGGTCGGATGACTATTCCATGACCAGAAGCATTCATATAAAATGATTACAATGCTGTAATATACTACAACATAATAAAGAAAATACAAAAGGAAAAGACAAAACAAGTTAAAAGGCACTCGCCTCCGAAAGCTCTGTGGCTGGTGTGAGAGGCAGGAGAGAGGAGGGCCCTCGTGCAGGGCGGCTTCCCCGTCACCCTGGAATCGCAGCTCTCGATGGGCCAAATGGAATCTTTTCTTTTCTTGCCGCATGACCAAGAACCCTATTCTGCAGCACGTGCTTCAGCCTCCCTTGCGGGATTTTGTGGAAAGGCGACATTGCACTGTGGGTGGGCAGATTCGCGGCTCCTGCTGCTACAGCCTTATTCGGTGGCACTTTTGCACTAAATCTTGCCGTTTCTCACATGTTACACACAACCCCTGTGCTCATCATAAGAGGGGGTTCTCTGCCTTCTGGCTTTCTTCTCACCCGTAGCCTCCGGCTGTTGGGAGGTGACCGCCCCCAGCCCCACGGTGGGCACTAGTGGCTCGGTCGTGGCCAGGCGGTAGTTGGCGTCACGCACTGCTCAGGGCTGGACAGCGCTCACTTGCCAAGTTACGGCATCCGGGAGTCTCTGCTGGCCTTGGGAGCACTCACAGCGAGCTGCTCCAAGTCTTCTGCTGTGGCATTTTTAAGTTATAAGAGTTCTCATACATTAAAAGAAAAGAAACAGCCCTGGGCTGGGGAGCCAGCTCGGCCGTCGAGGCGCCTGCGTGGAGTCCGATCCCTGGTCCTACACGCTGTGCTGGCCCTGGAGCCCCGGGCACACTGTGCCAGCCACTGGAGCCAGGCGTGGCGGTGCACACCACACCTGTAATCCCAGAGCTGGGGAAGCTGCGACAGGAGGATCACTACAAGTCTGAGCTACGTAGTGAGACCCCTGCGCGCGCGCGTGCGCGCGCGCACACACACACACACACACACACACACACTTACAAATAGCCTTTTCTGGATTTTTCTCCACATCATAGTTGCCCTTTAAATTCTCTTTCTGGTGTTTTGTGTCACATACAGTATTCGCTGGAGTCTGCACACACACATTCATGCTGTTTGCAATGTGAATTCCTACCAGTGGACTTCCTGGGTGAAGGGGCAGTGACATTCGTGAGCTGCCACCAGTCACACTAATCCTATTTTGTGCTTGCAGTAGCCCAGTGGCTTGGTTACTTTTCTCTTATTGCTGGGATAAAATACCCGATACCCCAAATTAAGGAAGGAAAGGGCCATTCAGCTCACAGTTCATGATGGTTTCAGTCCGTACTCGGTTGGCTGCAAGGCAGGGTGGCTCTTGGCAGCGGGCAGCTGTGCTCGGCAGTAGATCGCAGCAAAAGCAGCGAGGACAAAACAGGGAGGAGCGGCAGCAGAGAGAGAAAGCCCCACTCCTTCTATTGCACGCAGGCTCCACGCCAGGGCGGTGCAGCACTCACACCATAACCCCAGCACTGGACCATGGATCAGTCCCAAACTCCAGAAGCTGCCCCCTGATGGCATGAGGCTGGGGGGACACCTAGACACCAACCGTAACACCCAGCGACATGGCACTCACTGTTGCCCTCCCGCAGAGGAGGAAGTGGGCCTCTCATAGCCACGTCTATGTGGTCTAATTGCAGCCAGCCACGGGAAGCTCCCACTGGACTCGGGTCTCTTAGCCGTGCCACGTCTCAAGCACACCCTGCAAGAAAATTAAAAAGATTAAAAAAGAAAAAAAGCTCCATTTGCAAGTTCTCAGAGTTTTCCTCAACTGGAAATTAGTCTTGCAGAGATGAAGCTGAACAGTTCTTGTGTTGTAGAAACAAACACCAAAAGAGAACTCAACCAGAGTCAAGAAGGGAAATCTGAGGTCACTGCTGGCCTCCGTCCCGCAGCCTCGGGGCCTGGGGCGCAGCGTGAGGCTACAAGAAGCAGCAAGCACGATGTTTCGGGGCCAGCACCTCGGTACCGAATCCCAGAAGACACATTTCTGTGTCCTCGGTATGTTTTCAATGTCTCTGAGTATTTTAGACCTGATGGGAAATCTTACAAGAAAAGCATGTCAGGCATTGGAAAAATAGATCTTCTACTCTATTCTTCACAGTCCTAAAGTTTAAATGACAGCGATGAGGCCAAAATGATTGCCCTCGTGGGCAATATGAAAATAAATAAGCATTATTACTTGTTACTCTTGCTCCACCAGGAAACAACGTGGGATTTCATCACGTGCTTGAGTTGCAGTAGATAACTTGGACACTGCCACTAGAGCAGGGTATGTCTCAGAGGAGCCCCTAGAGGACAACTGGTGTGGCCGACGGCCTCGACGCTTTCAAAGGCACTGATTCTGGTCTCTCTCCAGTGCTACAACCTTTTAAAATAAAGCCTCTTCTGGTAAAAACTTACTCCTCAAAAAAAAAAAAAGAAAGGTCTGCATGGGCGCAGAGTCACCTAATCAGATGTCCCAGACAGGAAAGGGAGAAAACAGTGACAGTGACGCACAGATGAGGAACCCTCACTCTGGAATCCAGAGTCCACACCAGCTAGGCGGGGGCTCAGGAGAGCTCACAGGAGGAGCCGTGATGACCTGCAGCCCTGTACTTCCCAGCTGCTCAGTGAGTGACGCGGTGTCCCTGCTGAGAGACACCTCGATGCCTTGTAAGGTCCAATCAGTGGCACCTTCCGGCTGACAGCTCGCTGAGTTTTAGGACGGGGGATTCTTTCCACCCTGCCGTCAGTGCAGGAAATGCCAGGCCTCTTCCTCCTGCTGGGGTCCTCCATGCCCTGAAGGGCAAGCTCCTCTCAAAGCGAGAGAGGCACCAGGACTGCTGGGGAAGAGCAGGTGGCCTCCTTCACAGCCGAGGCCCCATGCGTCGTGGTTACGTCCTGACAGCTCAAGCTGCGCTGCGAGGCCAGGACAGAGGGGATCATGGTGGGGGAAGAGACCTGGAAAGGACACAGCAGTCACCGTCACCACCACCCTGAGGGCAGGACTGCCAGGCCAGACAGCATGGAGCTTGTCACAGCACCCGGGCTCCAGCAGCAAAGAGGCTGTTTAAAAAACCACGCACATTCCCAAGCCCTCCGTCAGCCCCTGAAGTCTGAGGAAATCAGGGTTTTCAGGGGAAACATCGGATTGTTTTGAACATAGCTGCTCGTACGTATTGATTGTGATTTGTAACAATTAATGGACCCGCTGTCCTTCGGCATGCCTGTGCCATTGATTTTCTGCAGCACACGCTGGAGGGACGTGGCTTTGCACAGCAGGAACATGTAAGGGGACAGTGTAGAGTCCCGCGGAGTCAGTGCCAGGCTTTTTAATTTGGAAGAGCGGCAGATCGCACGCTGTGGTGGCAGAGAGGCGGGGCAAGGTGCCCTCACCCACACTTCCTGCCCCGAGCTGGAGTTGGAGCTGAGGACGCTGCAGCTCCTTCCAAAGGGACGTGACAGCCTCCCCCAGGGTCGCTGTACCAACAGCCTGTTGCTGGCCACTGTCGTGGGAGGGAGGGGGAAGTGCACAGAGAGGAAGACCCTGGCAGGCCGGGTGAGCGGCTCTGTCTGTGCCGGTCCTGCTCGTGCCGACAGTCCTCCATGGGTTCCAGGGCCACTGGGCCGGAACCTCTGGGAAAGGACCCACGCAGTGATGTTAGAGTGTTTTCCGAGTGGTTCTGATGGGTGGCTTCTGGGCAGCAGGTGGAACAGGACCACTGATGCCTGCAGCAGGAGCTGGGCGGGTCCCAGAGGACAGAGGGGACGTAGGAGGAGGTTCCTTCTCCAGGTGGTTGCATTTGTGAGTCCCACTGGCAGCCTCATCCCAAGCAGCCGGGCCACAGCCCCGATGCTTCTCTGAGGAGGCTGCACTGAGGGACTTGGTGGGTGCACTGTGGGTGGGCAGAGGGAGGAAGGGCCTGGAGAGGCACACCGCTGGGATGTGGCCTCCCAGGGACACTACCGTGGCCAGAAGCCGGGCTCTGAGCAGGGCCAGTGACACTCGGTGTCTCCCCTTCCATCAGCGCCGGCCATCCTTCTCAGGAGCTCCTCCCCACGGAACAGCATGGGGCACGGCCCAGAGCAGTGCTGCCGTGGGGGTCACCCCCAGAGAGCAGGGCGGAGCCCAGGAATGGGTTTGGGCAGGACAGGGGCGTGGTTGGTGGCATCCGTGGAGACTGGTTCCAGGATAGCCAGGGTACCCAAACCTCTGGTGCTCTGGTCAAGTGTCAGTCAGCTGCCCGCTGCTGGGACCAAAGCCCTGAGAAATCCAACTTTGAAAGAGGAGAGACTCACGTTGGCTCCTGTGTCCCAGTTCCAGCCACGGTTGCTGATCCTGATGCCCTTGGGCGTCTGGCACCAAGGTTTATCGCAGAGCAGCACATGGCCAAAGACAGAGAAAACAGCCAGGGACTGTGTCCTTTCCCGACAGCCTCGCCTTGGCCCAGCGACAGCCACCTCCTGAAGGTCCCCCGCTGGCCCTGACAGCCCCACAGCTGGCGACCGAGCCTTTAACCTGGGCTTGGGCACACTGAAGGTCCAGCAGGGCAAGTCTCTCCACAGCAGACGTGTGTTTGCCCGTCCTCCTGGTGACATTAAATCACCTCCAGGTCGTTGTTAACGCCCAGCGCAAGGCACGGTCCTTGGGGGCAGCTGTCAGATGCGCGGTTGTGGGGCAGATGATGAGAAAACGTCTGCTCCTCTTTGGCCAGGTGCGACTTATCTTCCTGAGCATTGCTGACCCCAGCAGAGGGCCCTTGGCCACGGCCACGCACTGCATCACGCGCAAGGCCTCTGGTGAGCCTCGTGGCAGAATGCTGAAGAGCTGTGACGGCAAAGTCATGGTTAGAGTCTCGCTCTTAAAAGGCTGGACGGTAGAGGAGGGAGCGACAGTGTGCAGCTGAGGTGAGCAGAAGGGGCGTGGTGCCTGCCAGCTGCTGTGGCGGTGGCCAAGGCTTCCCCTCCAGGGATCGTGACCCCGAGAGCCACGGGTGCCTGGGCAGCTGTGGCGGGCTGCACGGTGCCAGGGGCAGGAACTCTGGGCCGGGAAGGAAGCCCTGTCTGTGAGGTACGTATCCCTGGGGGATGAAGGGCTCATCCACGTGGATCCGAGGGGGATGAAGGACTCATCCACGTGGACCCGAGGGGGATGAAGGACTCATCCACGTGGACCCGAGGGGGATGAAGGACTCATCCACATGGACCCGAGGGGGATGAAGGGCTCATCCACGTGGACCCGAGGGTTAGGAACCTGTCCAGACACTGAGCGCCACGTGGGCTGGGACTCAGGAGTGGGCCAGCAAGGCCACGGGGGGGGGGCAGGGGCTCTGTGGTGGCTGGGTGATCAGGTCACCTTTGTGGGCACAAAGGAGATGGGGAAGGGTGGGCTTGCTCTGCTCTACAGACGAGCTCCGGTCTTCGCTTCCACCTGGGGCGTCACCTCCGGGGCTCCAGCCCAGACGCTATGGCCTCCTGATACGAACTCACACGGATGCAGCAGGGAGCTCCGGACCTCGGCCTGGATCCCGCGCCTCTGTCCGGTGTGCAGGCCCCTCTGCATCCTCTCCGCCCAGCTGTGGGCGAGCAGTCACCCGCTCTTGCAAATTCTGACACTTATCAGTATCTTGTATTATATCCGCTTCTTTGGTAACCACTGACTGATACAGGCTGGTTCAGCTCCACATGCAGAGAGCCCGCTCTCCAGCCGCTCGGCGGGGGTGAGCTGCTCTGTGGGGCGCTGAGCTCCCCCTCCTCAGGGAGCCCCAGCAGGCGGCCAGCAGCACCACAGTGGGAGGCATCGGTGGAAGTGGGGAGCTGGAGGCACCATCACGGGCTGAACCCGCCCCTGCCCCTCCAGCCCACACCCCGAGCTCCCTCTAGCCCCTCAGACCAGAATGCTGTCTGGAGAGGACAGCTTTAAAGTGGAAACTAAATACAAGTGTGTCCTCAGGGTGAGTCCTAATCCAACACGACAGGTGTCCTCATAAGAGCAGGCAATCAGAGCGCAGAGAGTGGAGAGCGTGAGAGGACATGCAGAGGCGGCCAGCCATCTCCAGGCCACGGCGGGGCTCAAGAGAAACGGACCCCACCACCGTGGCTGCCCACGGGAAACTACCACTACAGCGGGGCA
The DNA here is from genome assembly GCA_002564285.1 of Tympanoctomys barrerae. Taxonomy (NCBI): domain Eukaryota; kingdom Metazoa; phylum Chordata; class Mammalia; order Rodentia; family Octodontidae; genus Tympanoctomys; species Tympanoctomys barrerae. Next base: position 155 of record NDGN011239038.1, on the reverse strand, counting down.
GCGCTCTGCCGTCCCTGGAGCTCCCACCCGGCTGCTCCCTCAGCCCGTTGAAGGGGTCTGTGTTTGGTTTGAAATTTTAAAAAAATGTATTCCCGGGGGCCTGGCCCTAGCTCACCTCTTGCACTGACTGCTTAAACAAAGCTACCAGCCCCACC
>NDGN011238971.1:0-11785 GCA_002564285.1 Tympanoctomys barrerae | reverse complement strand
GCTCCATAGATCACCGCCCTCCCCCACTGCTGTTCCATAGATCACCGCCCTCCCCCACTGCTGGGCTCTCCTTTGGAAGCAGTTGGCTGCACACACAGATGGACGCCTGCCCACATCACTGCCGTCCGGGTGAACCCTCATCACCCAGCCTGTCCTCCAGGGTCATCTCTGGACCCTGTGTCTGCAGAAGCCCATACTTTCCTCACCCTGTCCCTACTCAGCAGGCCCCCTTGGCCCTAGCCTGCAGCTGGGCTGACCCTTCTCTGGACCATGGACAAGCCCTGTCCAGAACTCCACCCACAGGGCAGAGACAGGGCCCTCCCGGTGCCTCCTCTGCAAGGACAGAGCCTGGCAGCAGCAGGGTCCCCCATCCCTGCCCATGACCTCCAGGGTGACCCCATACCCCCATCACTCTCTCACCCCATGTGCAACTCTCCTGCCCATCCTTGGTTCCTGGATGTGGGGCCCTGCCCACCACCTGTGAGCCCAGCAGAGCTGTGTGGAATGCCAAGTCCCCTCTCCCACAGTTGCCCACAGGGCAAAGAACACTTTCTGGCCTGAGACCACCAGTGCCCAGCCACGTGCAGGCCACTGCTACAGGAGGCAAAGGCCACCTGTGGGAGAAGCAGGAGGTCCTGCCCCCCCTACTTTTGCACCCCTCCTCTATGTTTGCTATTTTGTTATTGTTGGTAATTCCTTGCCAGGTGGAACTGGCACTGTGGGGCTTAATTAGGCTCAGCCAGCTGTTGCTGAACACGGGCGGGCGCTGTGTGGCAGTCGCCACAGGCAGCAGAGGCGGGTGGGGCCTGGGGACCACTGAGACTGAGTTTGGGGAGCAGGAAGCTGGTGCTTCCAGGGACCCTCTGGGTAGGTCCCAGGGTGACCAGCTGCCACCTCACCTCTCCTGCATTCAACGCTGTCAGCACTTGAGAATGGAGACACCAAGAACAATGGAAACTCAGAGGGACAGAGTCCAGGCAGTCGTCGGGGAAGCAGCGCCCAGCCCTCAGGGCTGCACTGTAGGGAGCCAGGCTACACACACTCAAGTGTGTACAGCTATCATGAGCTGGGTTTGCAAAGACAAGGTTCTCTAGCCACGCTGGAGTTCCCGGCAGGGACCAGACTGGGTGGGCATCTCCCCCTTGCAGTTCACAGAGCTCAATTCACAACCTTGGCGAGATACAGATATCCACAAAGCTGAGGGTTCTGGTGCACGAAGCCGGGCCACGCCAAGTCGACCTGGAGTACCGGCTCCAGGCACCCAGGGTGGAGCTCACCAGCCTCCACTTGAGAGTCGTCTCTGCAGAACACAGCCAAAGAGGCCGGGAACTGAGCCTGCCGGGCACTATTAACAGGCATCTGTGTGGGAAGCGGTGGCCAGTTCTGGCTGTATGCCAGGCTGGGGCACAGAGAACAGGCCCTTCCCACTCCTCAGACCTGATGCTTCAAATCAAACTATCACCCTTCCAGGGTATAAAGAGCCCCTGTAATACCTCTCTCAGCAGAGGAAACCCATGAGTGCCTGAGAAAAGTGTCCACCACAGTGACAGTAACAACATGTGGTCACCAAACAGTCTCCCTGGTCGCGTTCCAGCAGCTTCTGCAGGCAGCGGAAGGGACAGATTTGCTCTGAGTGTCTGGTCCAGGCTCAGCCTTCGTGAAGCAGACATGAAGCCCGGCTGGGTGAGAGGCGATGGCGCTGTGCCCGCCCGCGCAGCTGCGCTGGGGAGCTGTCCTGCTGCTCAGGAAAGCTGGGCGTTGTGCTCCAGGTTGCATCCAGATGACTGTCCTTGACCCCATCCTGCTCCGGGCCACCAGCCTCTCTCCAGCAGAAGTTCGCCAGAAGCCGAGTGAGGCCCAGGCCTCTCCTGTCTTGCACTGAGCTCAGCTCACTCCCACAGCACCCTGGAATTCACACTCCGGAAGAGAATTCAAAGCTGTGAGCAGGGAAGAAGTGGAAGACTGAAGGCTTCCAGCGTCTCCTGGGCAGCAAGACCTCGCCTCGTGCTCAGCCAGGCCCTGGCCAGACCAGCGGGACTGTAGTTATCTGCTGCCAAGCTCACTGCTCCCAGCAGGCGAGATCAGATGAGACTGATGAGGGGTCCAAGGAGGGACGCAAGTGACAACTGGGCCCACGAGGAACCATCACTTCCAAACAGACAAGCAGCAGAGGCCGAGGCCACCACAGTCCATGGCTGCAGGGAGGCAGCTCCCCGGGCACATTCCAGCAGCTTCTGCAGGCAGTGGAAGGGACAGATTGGCTGGGTATCTGGTGCAGGCTCAGCCTTTGTGGACAGGCTGCTCCTCTGCAGCAGAGGATAAAGCTCTTTAATCAGCAAGATGCCGACGCCTCTTCCTCAGGGGCAAAGGACAGTCAGGTTTGCTTGTGGCCCACTACAGAAGACTGCTCCCTGGCTCTCGATCCCTTGCTGTGATGAAGACAGCGGCGTCCATCTGACCATGCCTGTGGGGTGTGGGAGATAAGGGGGCAACACAGCACAGCACCCACGCTTCCATCTTGGGACGAGTAATGAAGCACTTGGTCTCTGACCCAGGAGCCTCGTGTCTCCTGCCTGCGTCTTTGAGGCCACTGCAGGCTGAGCTGTTAGCCTCGGACGCACCAGGCTCCCGCCACGGGCCAGGGAGCCCCGGGCACCACCGCGATGTCGGTGATGGCAGGAGCGGCTGTGCCTTGCTGCAGCCCCTCAAGGGCCAGCCAGACACACGCGGATTCAAGCTGCATATCCAACCTGTGGGGACAGAGCTGGCCGGGGCAGCGTTGGGGCAGACGAGGCCAACAGCTCAGTGCCCCAGCCCCTGTCACCTGGGGACAGAAGCCGCAGTGCCCCAGAGTGAGGTGGCATTGCGTCGGGGCAGTATAGCCCCATATGCAAGAGGATAGAGACGCTGAGTCTTCACAGGGCCTGCCGGGCAGCACCCAGGAAGTCCCACTGCCCGGCTTCCACGTGCTCTCCTGGCCTTTCTCACTGCCCTCTCCTGCCTGCCCCAGGTTGGAGGAACCAGACAAGGAGTAGCTTGGCTACCTGACATCCTTGTGGGCAAGGACAGGCAACTCAGGGGCCGGGCCAGGTCTCAGAGCCCTTGCTCCTCTCCACAGCTGCCCTCAGGGAGGGAGGTAAAGCCAGCTGAGGAATCAGCCCCTGGTGCAGTCCCCAGGACCCCCGCCTCAGTTCTGGTGGGCCTCATCAGCAGCCACACCTGAGGAGACTGCTCTGGCAACAGAGGCCGACTCCCGCCCTGCCAACCACTGACTGCCCACCTCTCCCTTGCTGTTGGTCCTTGCTACATTCAGTTGGTGAAAGCCCGACCTTAGATGATTAGCCTCTTTGGATGATTGACACACAGAGAACCCAATGAGCAATGAGCTCTCCCCCACTGGCAGAAGAGGAGCACATGTGTAGGGAGTGGCACCTGGAAACTGCTACACATGGATGACCTGTCCCCCCAGGGAGGTGGCCAGTGATCCAGGGACACAACCATGTTGGGACCTGGTTTGAGCAGGGAAAGAAGAGGCCACCCAGACTTACTCTCAATGACTTGCATTACCCTGAGCCAGTCGCCTTCTGGGGATATGCTACTGATGGATTGGATGCAAGGAGCACTCAACCCTAGGAACCAGAGGAAGTCTGAGCCTCAACCCGACTCCTCCCCACTCCCAGAGGTTGACAGGGCATGGGGTGGGGGGCAGCTGCTCACTGTGTGGCCCAGGCAGCTGCCATGGGTGCCAGATGGGCCAGAGGAAGCAAGACAGGCTTACTGGACAGCCACAGCACAAAGCACAGAGGTGGCGCTGCAGGGACACAGGCTCTGCAGGCTCAGGGGTGTGAGACAGCAGCTGTGGGCAGGAACTTCATGCCCAGATAGAGGCTGGGGCCAGGGCCAGGCCTGGTGGGACATGAACAGCAGCCGTTAGTCTGGAATTCACCATCAGAACCACACTGAGAAAGCCGCCTACCCAGCCCTGGATGCAGTGGGCCCGGGGGCAGGCTGGGTGCGGCCAGGGAAGGTTGCCTCCTACCCCGTCCTGAGCTTTCCTTCAAATCTCAAGGCAGCTCTCTGGGTCTCATGCGTGGGACTCAGGCTTCGCTGACCAGTCTGCTACCTACGCTCAGCTTGGGGACCCTGAGGCACAGCTGCAGGAGTGCAGGGCTCATCTCTCCAGGACGGTGAAGTGGGCCTGGGTCCAAAGCCCCAGAGTAGACCCCGTGCTGTGCACAGAGTGTGGCCCTGCAGCTGGGCTGAGGTCCTGCCGGCACCTTCTCGGAGCACTCTGTACATGGGGCTCCCCCAGTGCCAGTGACAGATGGACATGGTCCTGCTGCACCGCATGCCCTCCGGGAGTCTGGGCTGCTGCAGGAGGAGGGTCTGCAGGCCCTGCTCTCAGCTGAGCAGTGAACTCAACTTGGTGTCCTGGCCCCATGAGGGCGGACTCATATCCAGTCCCACTGGCACCTCCAGAAGCTGAGCAGCCAGCCAACGTCTAGGGGCAGCCCTCTGACACTAGTGGGTTCCATGATGGCCAGCTTGCCTCTGTCCTCCCATCTGCCCAGGTGACAGGTAGGCACCGGTGCATGCCAGCTCAGTGGGTCTAGCCTGTGCCCCTGTTCCTCTGAGGCAGAACCTGAGCACCTCCAGGTGTGGCACTCAGCACCCGACACTGCCCAGCCTCCCACCTACCTGGTGAGCTCTCTCCTGCATTCCTTGTTACTCACTGCTTAGAAAGAAAGTCCAGAGTGCCAAGCACTGGCCACCAGTGGAGAGCTTGGTGCCCACAAGCGGCTCCTTGCTGCACAGGGCCCTGCAGTTGGGACCAGGGCTCTGAGCAAGAGCTGCCACATCCTCCACATGAGCCCACTGAGTGGCAACCTCCTGGGACTGTCCTGTCCCTAGCCCACACTGCCGTGGCGCCCTGTTGATTCTTTAGGAAAGATAATGCTGTGAAACAGCTAGGCCTCATCCTCCTGGGTGCAGGATAGCACTGTCCCTTGAGCCCCTCAGCATGCAGGCTGGCGCTGGGGTCTGAGGGTGTGGTGGGCTACTGGGATTCCATCCCATTGTCACCAGAAGAGCAGCGGGATGTAGCCGCTACTTCACCCACCTGTGGCTCTCAGAGGGGAGAGATGGGTTTTAGCTCAGCTCTGCAGCAGAGGGGCAGGAAGGTCTCCAGAGCAAGCCTCAGGAATCAGCATGGTCACCGGTGCCCAACCTGGTCACGCGCCCTCCTCCCCAGGCTCCCACATGGACAGGGCCACATGCTGGTCCCCACTGCGTACCTGCTTCTGTTGGCTTGACCCCAGGAGTTCCACCCTGGCTGCATGTGTTGGGCTCAACCCCAGGCTCGTCTGCAGCAGCCTGGAAACGGCTCCAAGGCTCTCCGCATCAGACAGCAGAGTGGCGGGTGAGATGCAGGCAGCACTCTGTTGTCACAAGTCCGGAGTGAAACAGCTGGTGCCATGTGGCTATTACCCGAAATTAAAACCTCCTGGCCAGTACCACGTTGCGTGTTGTCATCCCAGCTCTCTGGGAGGCTGAGGCAGGAGGGTGGAGAGTTCAGGTTTAGTCTAGGCAGCTTAGCAAGAGCCTGGCTCCAAGTGAAAAATTTTTACAAGAGCTAGGGCTGGCGTTCAGCCAGAAGGCCCTGGGCTCAATCCCCAGCATGGAAAGGAAAAATTTCTCATGACAAACACCCTCTTAGGTGGGCCCAGAGCCTCAGACGCCAGCGCACACTTGCAAACCCGAGAGCCACGCTTGGCCACGTGCTCACTCCTTGCACTGGCGTTTCTCATGCCTGGCCATGTCTGGGCATGCGGGGAGCCGGGCAGGGGACACACTGCTGGGCTCCATGTGGTCCTGGTGATCTCGCGCACCGTCCTTCATTTCCCATTTAACAGTGAAATGTACTTTAACAAAAAGTGGGGAAAAAGCTATAGGCCTCCATGGGCCCCACCCTGAAAAGTGGGGCTCCTAGGGTCACCCGAGAGGGCGTGTCTGTCCCTAAGGCAGGATGCTGCTCACGACAGGGAGCAGGTGACCTTGCAGCGCTGTCTGCCTGGCGGCTCACCCTTGGCTGCCCATGAGAAACGTGACCCGAGGGCTAGGGCTTCAGCCCTGTTGCTGGTCCCTCTGGGCCCCCAGCCCAGTTCCCTTCTCTGATCCCAGACGCCTGCTATGACCCAGCCTCACTGCTGCTTCACAAGAACGGGCAGAGGGTGACCCGCGGGCCCCTCCTGGGTGGCCCGGCCTCACACCGCCCCAGGTCGCAGGCTGCAGATGTCTCACCAGCCCATCCAGCTTGGTAGGTGCCAGCTGGCACAACGCCACTGCAGGAGCGTCTGCTGTCTTCTCTCCTCCCCTGAACTCTGGGTGGAGAACGGACTGTGGCCCAGGAGAGGGGGCGGGGACTGAAATCCAGTCCGGAGGAGCATGCCGAAGTCTGCACCCACAGCCCAGACCCACACCTGGTGGAGTCCAGCCCCCACCCGCCTGGCCAGCAGGAAATGCCCAGCCCAGCCCCTGCCTGGCTGCCTTCCTCTGCTGCCCAGGCCTGATGCCAGAATACCCACAGACAAAGGCACAGGTGCCACTGCACCCATACGTGGCATCTCCGAGCCCAGACCCCAGCTGGCGTTCAGCATGGTGGGAGTTAAGTGTCCTGCCTCAAGAGGCTGCTTGTTCCCCACCTCAGCCCTCACGGAGCCAAGCATGCCAACAAGAGTGGCCACCCAGAGCCACCCTCCAGGCAGAACCGCCCAGCACCTGAGTGGAGGAACATGGCTGCTGCAGGGCACAGGAGTGGTTCACGTCTCTCCCTGCGGGTGGATGGACACACGGCGCCAGCCCCCCTGCAGCAGGTCCTCAGTGTGTCTACACAAGTACGACCAGCCAAGACCTGGACGGTCAGGCTGCACGAGCAGCTTGACCCTCAGCCCCTGCCCCTGCCCCGCAGGTCCCGCCCACCTGCCTCGCCCACACTCCCAGAGCCTTGCCCTGCAGCCCATGCCCTCCAGGGCCCTCCGCCTGGGCTGTTGATTCCCTCCTCTGTGTGCTGCCCTGCACACTGACCGCAGCCCCTGAACCCGGGGTAGGAGGTCCGCAGAGAGCAGGTAGGCGCCAGTGTGCACAGCGGGCCCGAGGGTGGGAGGGTGGCTTCCCCTCAGAGCACAGCCGGAGGGGAGGTGTGGGCGCTGTCCATGCTATGCTGCCTGCGGCCTGCCCAGCGCCCCAGCGCCTGCACACACAGCGAGAACCTGTGGGCTGATGAGCATGTGTCGGATAGATGGGTAAACGGGTGTGTGGATGGGCTGGTGGGCAATGGGTCGATGGGTGGGCAGGGTAAATGAATGGCAAGTGTCCAGGAGAACACCCATGAGAACAGGCAGAGGTGGACTCCCCTGCTTCGCAACCCTCCCCTTGACATACCGGCCCCCCTTGGGCAGGCCAGTCCCAGGCACCTGACTTCCGGGACCCAGAAGTGAGGGGGAGCTGCAGCTATGCTCTCCTCACCCTAAGGGGTATCCCCAGTTCCAGGGTCCAGTGGGTGGGGCCAATGGGGGACTCTGGGCAAGTCCCTTCTTCTGGGTGGCCTCTGGGTTAGTGCCCCCCAGGACCATTTCTGGGCATCACTGCCACAAGTGCTCCTGGGAAGGCCGAGCCTTGGGGTGCATCTGGGGAGGGCGCATGACGGAAGCCAGCCAGGTGTGGTCATAGGCCCTGCCCTCCTGTCTGCAGGCTTCTCCCTGGCCTCGTGGGTAGCAACCACACACGCCACGGCTGGGCTACCGTAAGGGCCACAGAATGTACCAAGGATTCTGCCCTGATCCAACATGCTTAGAATCCACAGAACACCTTGGAAAGAACTCAAGTCGGGCCAGAAGGCAACACCAGCCTCAGGCCTGCAGTTGAGCTGCTTCAGAGCCTTTCTGGGCTTGGCTTCCCCCCAAGGGCCCGCTGCTGGCCCTGCACCTCTTCCAGCACTGAGCATGTGGCTGGCGCCCCTAACAGACCCAGCTCTCCTTCCACCCAGAACCTTCCTGCCACGGCACTTTAGGGGACCCACGTCGCCTAGCATGCATCTGGCGTCCAGCAGGGCTTCCGGTCACTCGGACAGTCCTGCTAGCTGTCACACAGCACATGAGGGTCACAGGCAGGCTGCAGAGCCCATGGGGAGCCCCAGGGAATTCTTGTCAGTGATCGCCCTCTCTGTCCCTGGGTGCACGTAGGAGGGCAGGAAAGGAGGAGTCTGGATCTGTGGTCACAGGAGGGCTGGGGACAGATCCAGCACTGGGCCCACTGGGCCAGAAAAGCCAAGGAGAAAGCAGGGCTGCATCTGCCGTGCCAGCAATTGTCAGCCCCCGGGAGCCAACAGAGGCCCGTTGCAGCAGTTTCACGTGGACTCTGTCTTCTGAACAAGACCAGCCCAGCGGCACCATGTCCCTCCAAGAGCCCTGCCAGCCCTGCCGCAGGGCAGGGCAAAGGGTGGGCAGCTGGTATGGCAGACAGGGCATGGCCACCTTTGAGGACTTGGGCTTTCTTGGAATGGGGGGCAGGGAGCAGCAGATAGCAGGGTGGGGTCCACTGTGCCCCTGTAAGGGCTCCCTTTCAGCTGACCCCTCCCGGCCAGGCACCCTGCAGCTATCCACACCATCACAGGGAGCCAGCCCCGGGCCCCTTGGGTGTCCTGTGCTCTCACAGGGGACCCCTCAGTTCTGCTTGTCCCGGCAGGCTCCCTGGGGCACAGCACAGAGGGGACCACACATGTCGCCCCAACCCCCGTAGTGGCTGGGACCCCAGCCTGGCCACACTGACCCTGTGTCCTGTGCCTTCCCTGCGAGGCTCCATCTCTGGAAGCCAGTGTGTCCCCCTCCCCACCCCGTCCATCCTGGAACCTGCCACCCACACGTGGAGTGGCCTGCTCAGTCCTGAGCACAGTGCCAGCCTCTGACTGGAAAGCGGGGGGAGCAAAGGAACTGAGTGCCACTTCACGCGGGTCACTTGTTCATTCTGATGGCCCCAGGTGACTGCACCCTGCTGGTAGGAGCCGCACGCACTTCCTCCTCATGCTCTGCCCCTTTCCCTTTAAACACGCTGGTGAGTGCCCTGTGGGGCAGGCACGGGGGAGCAGGAAGCTCTGAGGGGCCCAGCACACCTGCCGCCCTTGAGCTCGGACCCACTTAATGCCCACTGTGTCTGCCCACTCCTAAGGGGATTCCCCAAACCCAGCCCACCTGGTCAGTGGAACCCGTGCCTGCCCTGGCTGTGTCCACTAGGAGGTCCCAACTGAGCCGGGCCATTCAGGCTCCTTGCCTCAGTTTCCCCAGGTCACAGCCGCAGGGCACAGACCCTCCGGGGGTAGATTCCAGCTCGACTCTGCTGAGAGTCCCTGAGCTACCCCAGGTGTGGCCAGAGAGGTCCCCTGGCATCCTGCCACTGGGCTGGGAGGCCCAGAGACACTGCTGATCTCACAGAGTTGGGGTGCTGGCGCTTCCCTCCAGCCTCCATTGCTGCCCTGGGCAGGACTTTCAAACCTGGATCGTGAAATTAACTTTGTGGGTTAAAACCAATATTTAGAAGGTATCAGTGAGCATTATATGCAGGAAGTGCAAAGGCCACACGTGGAAGGCTGGCCTGGGTTGCGTGTACACAGGTGACAGCAACACCACTCCAGCTGTCCCTGGCCTGAGCCTGACCTCTGGCCACCTCACCCCTGCTGCCCCAAGTCCCCACAGCTGTGTCCGCCTCCCTGCCCCTCCCCCCCAGCTCCTGAGTCCATGCCAGCAGATGTGCCCCTCTCAATGAGTGCCCAGGTGCTGTGCCACTCTGGGGAGGAAGTATCCAGGGAAGGGGTCAGGCCTCTCTGAGGAGTTGGCATCAGGTGCAGAACTTGGGGGGAGGAGGGACAGCCAGGCCGTCCCCAGCAGCCTGGGCAGAGGAGTGGCATGGACAGCTTCCTGGGGCTCATCAGGTAATAGCTCAAGGAGGGCAGGGCTCTGCCAGGACCCAGCACCACAGCCCCAAGGGCCAGGTCTGTCTTGTGGCTACACCCCAGGGACGGCCTTGTGCCCACACTTGGGACTCTGCAGCTGGGGCCAGCCCACCTCAGCCTCCAGGTGTGACCTGCAAATCAGCCACAGGTGTTTGGAGGCCCTCACCTGTCCCCTCCACCTGTGTCCTCACTCAGGTGAGGCTGGTTTGGGCCAGGCGCTGGGGGATGTGTGGGGAGCCCGTTCTGACACGAACTTGGAGACGCCACCTCCTCTGCGGCAGGCGTACGACGCCTGCAAGCGGATTAATGAGGTCCCGTAATAGCGGCGCCGTCTGTACTTACTCTATCTGCAGAGCCCGGGTCAGGCATGAATATGGATGGCGCGGGATTGAGGACACGGCTTTATCTCGCCCGCACAGGCTGCGCTCTTATCAGCACCAAGCCTGCAGCTGCAGCCCCCCACACCGCTGCCTGCTTTGTAATCAAGAGAGAAGTTGCTGCCTTGATATTTCCATTTTTATCTCTTTTATTTGCTTCATCGAGTGCCTTTCAGAGAGCATTTTCTTTGCAGCAAGGCAGGCTTGGGGTTGCTCGCGTCTCTCTGCCCCTGGCCTGGGCCAGGCAGGAGGGGAGGGTCCCCAAGTGCCCTGCCTACACCCCCTCCTCACCCACACCTGCCTGGCTCCCCGCAGAGTGAGCCCCTGATGCCAGTGCTGGCGCTGGACCCCGAGCACCGGGGGACGTGGCTGCCCCCGAGGGCCCAGGGCACAGTGTGGCCCCAAGCCTCGGCTGCCTCCGCTGCCGCCCCGATTTCAGGGCGGGGTGCTTATCTTCCCACCACAGCAGAGGAAACCAAGGTTCCAGGAGTTATCGCTGCTGCTGCTCGCTCCCGGCTGCCACTGTGACAGGAAAGAGGGATGCGCAACAGCGGCCTTCTGGGACTGCGTGTGACGGCGGAGCTGGCGAGAAGCAGTCCTGGTCTCTGCAGGACAGGAACGGAGGCACCTGTGTGCCTGTGCTGCGTGGCGTCCTGTCATCAGGGCCCAGCGCAGGAGAGATCTACCTGCTGCTGGCCCCCTAGTCCAGGGTAATCAGTGCCCACGGGAGGGTGGTAAGGGTCCCCCAAAAGATCTGTCCATACTCAAACCCCAAAACTGGGCAATGTGGCCTTAGGTTTTAAAAAGCTCTTCGCAACAGAAATGGAGTGATGGTATGGGGGGAGAACACCTGGATTAGGGCACATCCTCCATCCAAGCCCATGGAGGAGCAGGGCGGGACCGGCAGGAGTGAGGGGGCAACCAGGGACACCTGTGGCTCAGGAGGGTGCCGAAGGGAGTGTGGCTACACCTCGCTGCCAAGGAGGAGCAAAGCTGCTCTTCGGGCCCTGGACATGGTCCTTCACCCCAGCAGCCCTGGAGCCAGCCCGGCTCGCAGAGACTGCAGCCTCCAGGCCCCACACATGCAGCCCGAGTGCCTGGGCTAGCGAGGCTTCTGCCAGCACGGAGAAGCCCCCGGGCAGCAGTGCTCGCAGCCCTCCTCTTCCTGAGGGTCTCAGGTGTCCCACTCACTGGACACATGTGCAAACAACCGTAGTGACTCCCTGAGACCCGATATGGCGGTCTGCAGCTGCCTTGCCCCCACCCCCAGGAACAGGCAGGGCCAGAAGCCGGCAGAACACTGGCGGGATTTTTGTCCTTAAGAAAAGATGCACCACGGGCTGGTGAGATGGCTCAGTGGTCTAAAGCACCTACTTAGAACAAGCTTAGACAAAGCACAGGGACC
>NDGN011238842.1:0-14652 GCA_002564285.1 Tympanoctomys barrerae | reverse complement strand
TCCTTCTTATTTAATTATTTATTTATTTATTTGCGGAATTCAAGGGATTGAACTCAGGCCCTTACGCTTGCCAGGGAAGCACTTACTCCACTGAGCCACCTCCCCGGCCCTCCTTTTTAAAAACAAATGTAGACATGGCTGCAAGTGGAAACTGATAATGTGTGGGCACTTTGCAATCCTGCGTTGAGTACGTGAATGAGTTGTCACTTTCTGAGAATCAAACCCCGGCTTCCCAACCCTGACTGGTGAGAAGCTCACGGCTTGCTGGTGTCTACAAGCTCACCTGAAAGGGCCTTTTGTAGACAGACCTTCACACCCTGCTTCCTCCCCAGCCCCTCGTCACCTCTTTTACACCAAAAGTGGTCCACGGGGTGCAGTAGCCGTTTCTTTTGTGCCACTGTGGGGTGGAGAGGGGGATGTAATGAAGCCAATCACTCAGAATTTAGTTCCTCTTCATCTGGTGGTGCTTTTGCCCTCGCACCAGTGTGTACCAGCTGCAAGTTGGGAAACATGCGTGACCGTGAGCACACGGTGACGACGCTAGGAATCTAAATCAGGCATCCGTTGTGTTCCTACCACTCAGTTTATTTTTCAGCAGTTTATTGGGTACGTTTTAGAGTCTTCCATTTTGAGTGGAATTAGATCCTCCCTTCAAATGCTATAATTAACATCCCTTAAAACTTGAATAAAATATTGAAACCTAAAAAAAGAAAAACCAAAGTTATACGGTGCTCATACAGTGCTCTTGCATTGTATGGGGCCATTTATAGCCAAAGATGAAAGATAAAGGAGTTATAATGCCACATTCGTATGAAAAGGTACAATGATTTCCTTAGTGCAAAAATTTAGAATTAAATGCCATTTCCATGGGTCTCTATTAAGAACAAAAAGAAACATGCTGTAGAATGAAACAAATGCTATTCAAAATTTCAAAAACAATGAATATAGTGGCCATTATTTTAAAAAGAGAGAGAAAAATAAAAACCAGTTCCTAGCAATAGCTGGGGGATGGCCAACATTCTCAGCTGGAAACTATAAACTCACTTTATTTGAGGACATCTAAGGCTTTGGGGCAGGATATGATGAGTCCAACAATCTCTGACATCCTCCCTACAAATATTTCCAGGATTCACCACCCTAAGCCATCCTCAACACCTGCAGTTGAATCAAGCCCTCCTCAGTTTTTACCTGAATTACTGAAACAGCCTTCCAGCTTTCTGTGCCAAGCTCACTCCTTCATTGTACTCTCTGGTAATGCCCAAGAGCCTCTCTGACCTTGGAGAGATGACAAAGGATATACCAGGACTCTCTCTCTCCCTCACCCCTCCGCCGTGTGTCCTACAAGCCTGCTTGTGAGTCCTGGGTGGAAAGATCCACAGTCCATATGCTGAATGGCCACCCAGAGTGAGGGAAGCAAAGGAGTTACATGAAGAGTCTATGTAAATAGCCGACCATTTGCACATTCTGCATTGTGCCCCAGGTGGCTGCCCTGGGACCGCATGCGCCCCAGCGTAATGGGCACAGTGGACACATTAAACACTCCTCTGCTCTCCCTGGTAGGCAACACTTTCACTCATGTCATCTTTCCTTCTCTTCCATCATCCATTCTCTCACTCATTTAATATGTAGTCATTTAGCAAACACCAGTGGCCACATGCATGCTGGCCAAGGTTCTCAGCCTGGAGTTGCCATACTGAGCAAATACTGAAAGGAGAGCGGCTGCCTCCACTCGGGCTGGCTCGCTGCGCCGCAGCTCACAGCCTCGCTCAGCAGCTGAGCCCATGCACACTTTCAACACAAGAATGGTGGAGCTAAAAAGCAGAATATTTCTAAACTGGCCTACACTGAGGCCGCATGTCTGCAGAATTCTTGTAGGAGCACTCTCGCTTGGCACTGGTTTTCAGTACTAACTGCTGCCCGGCCACACAGGCTTGTCTCTTGCTCCCTGTGGTGTAATCTCAGAGCCCAGGTGGTCTTAGAACAGGAGGCCCTCACCACCTATTATCCCCCTGTCTTGGGCAGTTTCTGGGGTTCTCTCATCTGGAGCTTTCTCCACTAAATATCCCCTAAGAGCATCAGCTAAGAATCAGTTACTTTTATAACAGCTCTCCTAAGGCACTCTTTTCTGCCCAAAAGTGAGAAAACTGCCTTGAATTTTGGCAGACCTAAGTTCCAGCCCTGATTCACTTGCCAGCAGGTTCACAACTATGAGCCTCTGAAAATCAAGAATTACAGAAACTGCTGCCTATTTTCAGCACATTACACAGGTTGCCTGACACAAGCTTAATGCCACCCCGTAGGTGCATCTCCGTCCACAGGAGAGTAAGCTGAGGCACAGGGGAAAGTGCTGCAGTCCCTGTAGGACGCCATGAGGCTTTGCTCCAAGCCAAGCTCTCAAAACATCTTCTACCTAGTTGGCTTGTCAACAGCTGTCTCCAAGTAACTTGCAAGTGTCATATCCTCCTCGGTCCCCGCTCCCCACTCACTGCTCCCCACTCCCCCAAGTGGGACTGGGTGACTTTTCAGGTCTAGGTCATCCTTCAGGACTTAACACACACTCAAACATATGGATGAGGAATAGAAAACATTGAAAAGTAAGCTTTCATTGACTTTCTTCTCCAAGAGCGTCTTGCCTTGTTGATGGGACCTGAAAAACCACGTCGCCTTTTGCCTGCCCAGTGTAGTCCACTGTCTCAGGCCAGGTCATAAAGAGCAAGTCAAAGTTATCACTTTCATTATAAAGTGTTCCCCTCCAGCTCTCAGACTCCATAATTCAGCGCACAGCAGAGGCCTGATCAGATGGCTTCCTACCACTTCCTCAGGTGAAAAGTTCAGCCCTAGGATCTCACAGCGCAGTAGCTGCAACCATTACCTTGAAGGGTCGACTTGCAGGCTAACGTGGGTGTGCTGTGCCTCCGCACCGGGTAAAGACACATGTGGACTCCTAAATCATAACAATTGGTTCCACCCAGAGGGAAAGGATGAAAAAAGAAGCTTTGGTGACTATAGCCAGCCGGGATTATTAACCTCTTCAGGATTGCTCAAACCATGCAAGCTCAGAAAATCCAAGAAGTTGTGAACTCCTGCTTTCTTTTCCAACAACCTTTGACTCCCAGCTAGCCTAGCCAAAGATGAACTTTGCAATCAAACAAGCCTGTCCTTAAGTCCAGGATTGGCCCCTTCCCCATGTATGACCTTGGTCCTATCCCTTAACTTCTCTTACTCCAGGCCTTATCTACAAAACAGACATAATCAGTCCACTTTGTTAGGTTGGCCCTGAAACAAAGGAAAATATGGCAAAGAAATCATAATAGGCTGGCCAGACAGCTCAGCGGACTAAAGTGCCTGACTAGGCAGAGCACAGGGACTGGGGTTTGATCCAGGGCACCCCGAGACGGTGACTGAGACTGGGCATGGTGACATGCACCTGTAATCCCAGCACTCAGGAAGCTGCAAACAGGAGGATCACTACCAGTCCAATCTACGTGGTGAGACCTTGTAGACCCCGTACTAAATATATAAAAAAAGAAGTCATAATGAAGTATGCAAGACACCTAGCAAATATGTCTGTCTTTACCTAAAAAGTATCAAACCTTGAATTAGATCATTTGCCTGGGTCTTTCTTTTATAAGTCACTTAACAGTGTTTATAAAAGACTTGTACATAAGGCACATGGAATTTTTATACTTGAAGCACAGAAAATTCTGTTTCTTTCTGGCATCCTGTTAACCAGACTGCCCACCCATCTTCAAAACTTCAGCACAATTATAACTGTTAGTCATGCCCACGAGCCCTGAGACATAGTTGTCTACTGCAGTATCTTCTGAATCATCAAAAACAGATTGAATTGTGTTTTAAATGGCACTTTCCCAAACGTACGCTATGGTGGGTTTTTTGAGACACATTTGCCAATGTGTTATTTTGGCTGGAACCCAGGGCTTTTACACTGAGTTACATCCTCAAATCCTTTTGTTATATTTTACTTCTAATTTCAACACTGAGTTTTGATAAATCACCAAGTTACCTGGGCTCAGACTTGCTATGTCCTTGCTTCCACCTCCCAAAGTGCTAGCATTTCAGGCATGACACTCTGCCTGCTTCCCTTTCTGTTACATAAAGACATAGTTTAATGATTTCTAATTACTGGTTGAGAATGACTATAACAAGAATTAACAAAGCTGCCTCATTATCGACATAATAATGAAGGTTTGAAAATCTGCCAACCTCCAAAGAAAGTTGTCAGCAGTCATAGTCCTCATAAACCAGAGGGAGTGACAAAGGTGTGGACCCCACCCTCGACTCCCACCCTCCAATCTCCTTTTCTGGCCTCCCTTTGGTCAAACCCTACAGGGGCCTGTTTAAGAAGAGAGTGGCTGCTAAGGTCATCAAAGCCCGGGCACAGAACATTCTGGAAAGGGGAGAAAAAGAGATGAGAGGGACCAGAGAAAAATAGTCACTATGGGATTCTTATCTCACTATCCAGTGACACACTGATGACAAGGTGGAAGGTTTTTTTTTTTTTAATTAGGTACAGAGTGTGGGCTTAAAATCTATGACATAAGCAAAAAATGTAAAAAAATGATCATACTGTTACGTGGGTTAAGTCACTTTTCGTATCCCCAGAAATAATTTTGACTGCGTTTTATCCATTCAGCAAACCTTGATGTCATGTCTACGGGCTCTGACACTTCTGTTGGACTGCCACATCTGCATCCTGAATATACATTACATTTTCAAAAGTCACACATGAAAATTATAATGTTTATGAGAAAAATAGGGTTGGGCAGACCACTTCAACCTAGGCAGCCTGGTAAGCAGAATCCTCACGAAAACAGTAATTGGTTCCTGGGGAGATAGCGTGAGCAGAGCCACCGTGCAGCTCAGCCTGGCCGGCATCGGCCGCGGCTTACTACAGTGCGCAGGAGTATGGCCAGTCTGACTGCACTTGGCTTTGCCTGTCCAGGAACAGGGAATATCTTCGCATTTTCTGATGCCTTTGTTGATAGCCTTCCTCAGAGTCCCATAGTTTTTGTTGTACAGGTCTTTCACTTCTGTAGCTTAATTCCTAAGTATTTAATTTTTCTGGGTGCTCCTGTGAATGGTACTTTTTTTTCTAATTTCTTCTCATTGGGTTCATTATTGGTGCAAGGCGCACTACTGATCTTTGTGTGTTGATTTTGCATCCTGCTACAACATTGAAATAATGTATTTCCGTTCCTTCCTGTACACAGACACTTTTCAAATTTTCCAGGATGGTAAGATGAAAGGCAACTCAATATTTTTATAAATAGATGATCTATATCATAAGCCTGTGACTATACAAGTGGAAGAAATACGGCTATCTTGATCCACTTTCTGTGACTATAAGGGAATACCAGAGACTAGATAACTTGTAAAAAGAAAAGAGAGAGATTTGCTTTGGCTTATGCTTCTGACACCTGCTCAAGGGACCACATCTGATAATAACTTTCTTAGTGGCAGAGTCCCAAGGCAGTGTGGGACCCCAAATGGCAAGACACAGGAACTGTGTGCACCTTTCTGAGGACCCCCCACTGGCTCTGCTCCCGTGACTCCACAAGGTACCATCCCATTACAGGCTCCTGAGAGGGCTCCAACCTATAGCAAATCTCCTGTGCATTCTCAGGCTTTCCTTTAAAATCCTGGAAGCCACCTCCGCCTCATGACCCTTGCCTTCTTCGTTTTAATTATTTATGTATGTATTTGGTAAGGGTCTCACTACACAGCTCAGACTTATACCTCTTGTCTCTACCTTCCCAGTGCTGGGATTACAGGCATACACCACCATGCCTGGTTTAGGTAACCAGCTTGGCATGGGGCCAGCACTGCCTGCAGTACCGGGGATCAAACTCAGGTCTTTGTGCTTGCCACAGCGAAGCTTAGCTTGCTAAGCTGTCTCCCCAGGTGACCTTTGCCTTCAGCACTGCTACAAAATCAGCATGGCATAGAGAACCCGAGATTCTCACTAGCACAAGCTACACCTGTACCTTCTTGAACCACAGCCGCAGCAGTGAATGCTTTGCTCTCTGAAATGAGTGGGGAAAATCCCAAACCTGGGGAGAGCACCCTGAGTTCAGGCCCTGAACCAATTCCACCCTGAGAGGGCCGAGTCCCCTTGCCAGGGGAAGCAGCCCTGCGGATTTCTGAGAAACCAGTAGGCGTTTCTCAGGCTATGCCTGTGGCTAGCATTCCGTGCACCTCTCCAGCAAGCAGCTGCTTGAGCCCTCCTTCCTCGCCTGAACGCTCTGTTGGCAAAGAGGAGAGTTTTCCAATCTTTCTACTCTGTTTCCTTTTGCTCCTCGCTGGAAATCGAACTCACACCAGCACTCCTGAATGCCCTCACCCCAGCTTGAGTGTTTCAGCTGCTTTCAAATCTTTCAAGGGAAAGGTTAGTCCATCGTGGTGAGGTTTGGCCTTCTATAAAATCTTAGGACACAGACATGCTACAGCGAAGGCCACTGCCACCGTAAAACAAGGGTGCCCTTTCCAACTTCCAACAGAGTTCTCAAGGCCACGTTAGACTAGTTTCCTGGTATCCTTGACTTCACCAGACATCCAGCCAGAGCCAGCAGTCACACTCCACTTAGGCATTCTAGGCCCGCACTAACTGGCTCAGCTCTCCAACTCCCACTCTCCAAACCTCTGCCATTCCTCAATACCAAAGGCACATCCCTATTTTCAGGTATTTGTTACTAGCAACACCCTACTTCTCAGGACTAATTTTCTTAGTTCATTGTTCTGTTACTATAATGAAATGCCTAAGACTGAGTGAGTTATAAAGAAAGCAAGTTTACTTGGGCTCACAGTTGCAGAGCACCAAGGCTGAGGGCCCCCATCTGACAGAGAGCCCAGGGTGACAGGATTTCAAAAGCAGGAGTTCAGGACTATGCATTCACGATTCCTCAGGTCTTTCTCTTCAAGTCACCAGCATGCACTCACGGGTGGTCCACTTTGATGGCTGTATCTAATGCCAATTATCTCTCACAGACTCTGCCTCTAAACACTGTAGTCAAATGAAGCTCCTGCCTTCCTAATGTCAGCATTTGGTGTCAGTGCTTGAGGTACTAAGAAGCGCAGGCACTGACACGCACCTGTGTCTTGCTTCTTACCAGCTGTGGATCGGATCTCACCCCGAGGCCCCTGCAGAGGCACTGAGCGGCGGGCTGTCCCCACACCTCTGTGCGACTGCCTTTGCACACCCAGGCTTCTCCTGTGGGAGTAGGCCCAACCAGCAAGAGGAGCGGCCCTGCAGTCTGCAGCCATCGCTGTGCGCCCACCTCCCATCTCTCCGCCTCACTTTCCACCTCCCAGCACCACACTTCAGCACATCCAACCTTGCACACTCAACAAACCACATGGGAGGTACCCAGCCAGGTTTCTAGTTTCATTAGCTTAATGCTCAAAGGAGTTGTCGCCTGGACACCATTCTACACTCCAGTTTTTCTCTATTATCTTCCTGCAAACATAGTGATCTATAAAGACTATAGCATGCTTTCTCAGAAAAAATAAAATAAAAATAAAAACATAGAAGAAGGAAGAGCAGCTTCCATAAGCAAATAAACTTGGGAGAGACAGAGTTACACAGACATGAAAAGACTTCTTGGCGCAGGATTTCCCAGGCTTTTGTGGTAGAGAACATCATCGTGATTCTCCCTCCAGAGAGGGGTAAGTGCAGCGCACCGCTCCTCTCCTGGCCTACTTTACATCTTTCTAGTGAGATGGGCAACTGCACGGGTCCACTTGGAACTGTTTGGAGCTGAGATTAGCATTTAAATCTGTGAACTTCAGGGAAGCAGACTACCCTGCACAAGGTGGATGGGCCTCGCCTAAGCAGCCTGAACAGAACCAAAGCCTGGGCCAGCCAAATAGCTCAGGGGATTAAAGTGCCTGCAAGCAGGCTCAGAGGCCAGGGGCTCAATCCCCAGGCCTGCCATGCTGGCCCTGCCCCTGGGGCGAGCTGAGAGGGCAATTGAGACTGGGCCTGGTGGCGCACACCTGGAATCCCAGCTCTTGAGAAGCTGTAAACAGGTGGATCACTATGAGTCCGATCTAGCAGTGAAACCCCAAACAGCCTGTAAACCCTTCCCTAAACACACACACACACACACACACACACACACACACACACAGAACCAAAGTCATCTCCACCCCAAATAGGAAGCGTCCCAGCAGGCTTCCTCGGCACTGTGGGCTCCTCCGGGTCTCCAGCCTCCTGTCCCAAGTCATAGACTCTGGACTTGCTAACCACCATGATCACAGGAAGCCATTCCTTGCTATAAATGTCTGCTCATATACATGCATCTTCTTGGCTTTGTTCCTTGAGACAACCCTAGCGAACAGCCAGAAAGCCCTCCTCCCCTCAGCGACTACTAACATTTTGTGAAACACCAGAGTTTCTAAGCATAACAGTCAGGGACCAGTGGCCTCCCACATGGGGAATGTTGGTGAGAAGCGGAGACTGGAAAAGGGAGGAAACCTGGGCAACTACTTAGCACTACTGACTGCGAGGCCTCCTGTATTGCTGCTGTGCTTGACCACAGACGATGTCACTTTGGTATTAGGGAAGCAGTACCAGCTGAACCCAGAGCCTTACTCTGAGCCATGTTCCTAACTCTTTTATTTTTTTATTTTGAGAAGGGGTCTCACTAGACTGCTAATTTGGCCCAGACTGAGTCTGACCTTGTAATTCTCCTGCCTCAGCCTCCCAGAGTACTGGGATTATAGGCGTATACCAACCATACCCACCTACAGAGTAATTTTTAAAATGTAATATTCATTCACACAATTCCAAAAAGTTAAAATAAAATTACAACAGAGGTATAACTATGGTCTTAGGAATCTTTAAGAGACTGTTTTTCATTTGGCACACCTGTGTTCCATTAAATACTCATGACAGCTTTTCTCAGAGCATTAATCAGCAGGATGGCAGGAGCCCTTTCATGACGCATGCATGATGACAGATGGCCACATCAGTGCCCGGATCTGGTGTGACTCAGTTGGCAAGTACAGACTGATCTCCCACCGCCACCCCCACCCTGTGCTGAAAGGTGACTGGCAAAGGAATTTTAAATGGTCCTCCTTACCCACTAGAAAAGAATAACCTAGTCCTTGGATCAAAACCTAACACTAGGATGATTACCATCCTTGGCTAAAATGCATGACAAAAATCACAAAGGGCTTTAGGTTTTCAATGACATGATTACCATGAGCTTTATTCTCATCTTAAGCAAAGATCATAGTTTTTCTACATCTGGGGAAAACACCTTTCTCACCACTAACATCCTAAAATCAAAATAACTATGTAGTTCTAAAATATTTCTGGGGCCAGGGACATAGCTCAGTAGAATAAGTGCTTGCATGGCAAGCACGGGGTCCTGAGTTCAATCCCCGGTACCACAAAAATAAATAAAATAAAATATTTCTGATATCCCAGAAGTCCTTCCTCTGGAAAGAGGAGTGGAAAATTAAATATTGGCCTATCAATTATCAATGAGTTTAAAAGATTCTGGCCTTGTACAAGTCCATTTTGCTAAAGACAGCTCTTAGGGAGATGGCTTCTGTAACTATAAAGGTAACACTTGCGATAGTAAAAACAATATGTATCGGCTACAGTTTTAAGTATTTTAAATTGTTAAAATTCTACAAAGTATCACTTTGAATGAGGACAGCATCTTAGCCAGGTTAGGGGGTCATTCAAGGCAGGTCTTCGGATCACTCAGCTCCCCCGGCTAGCAGAATCCAAGCTGGGCTTTGCCACCGAGGGTTTTGGTCCTGAGAGACAGCAGACCCTTACGGGTTATTTGAGAACTCCCAAAGCCAGAGTCTTTTACATAACTCAA
Organism: Tympanoctomys barrerae; assembly: GCA_002564285.1. Taxonomy (NCBI): domain Eukaryota; kingdom Metazoa; phylum Chordata; class Mammalia; order Rodentia; family Octodontidae; genus Tympanoctomys; species Tympanoctomys barrerae. The sequence goes on along the minus strand of NDGN011238842.1, from coordinate 4,795 downwards.
GAAAAGGGCAAGTGAAAAAGCGTGGCCTTAAGATGATCTCACCTCCATAAAGCCAATCTGTAGAAGGGAAACCTTTGAGATTCAATAGAAAGTTCAGTCAGGCCTTCTCTAGGTCACCAGGCACCATAGGACACTCTTGAAGTAACGCCCTTGTGCCTGACACGGGCCAGAGTGGCGACTCAGCTTTTCTAGACGAGCACGGGGCTATTATCGAGACAAAGGACCCTTTCTTTTCTTATTACATCTGGATTGTATTAATATGGCAGCAAGGTATTAAAACAGTCACTGTATATCACCATATGTGAATGTTGCAATGTTTTAAAAAATGATCCTTGAATAGGGATTGAAAATATTTTTCAAGTATTTTGAGTCTCCTGCAATGAAAGTAACTATATAATGAGAAATACATTATTTCAATTGAGAGTCTTTTATAGAAAAGTAATGGGTTTAGAAAAGTCCTTCAGGCAAATAACTCTATTCTCACAAAAATCACATGACTCTGAGCTACAGAATGGCGTTTCTTATTGAATAACCGCTAAGAAATCCAGCAGGCATTTCTCAATGCTTGATGACAGGTGAGCCACTCGTTGATTTGTATTAACATCTGGTTAAAATAATTCAAAAAAAAAAACAGACTCAAGAGCACCTTGCCCTCAAATTTCTTGCCCTGGGCCATTATGCATGACTGGAGCCTGAGGATAAATACTGGCCAATTGCCCACCTCCCCCTTACTGGGGACAGTACGGGGGACAAGAGCCACACAAAGTGTGACCACTGAGGTGGCATCTGTCCTTGAAAATGAGGCTATTTTTCAGTAATAGTGTAGAGAGGAGGAAAAGAGGAATGATTTTTACAGAATAGTTTTGACAGATGAGCAACCTGTCCCATCACTGAGGTGGAAATATTCTATAAGGAGCTCACACAGATCCAGCTCCTGCAGACAGTTGAAACTCACTCCTTGCTCCAAACTTGCATCTGGACATTTATTCAAGAATGAGTGTGGACACCACTGTATGTAGTACGCTTCACAGCGCTGGGATGTGCCAAGGTTGTCTATCATCTTTGTCTCTGTTCTTTAGCTGAAGAGACAGACAGAGGAGAAAACAAGGTGCCTAAGATCAGCAAGCTCCACCAACTCCACACTGAAGCAGAACCTGTGTCCCCTGGTCCCTGAGCCTGTTCCAGCATTTACAAGGGTTCCGGACTGGGGAGGTAGCTCAGCGGCATAAGCACCTGCCTGGCAAGCACAGGGTCCTGAGTTCAATCACAGGTTCAAAAAAAAAAGGGAGGGGTTGCCACTTTTTTAAAAAAGTTCAAAATTGCTATTTTGACATTGCAGTCATTAGAAGCACTTTTTGAGGGCCAGACAGACAGCTCAGCAGACTCCCTTCCAGATAACGCAAGGACCAGGACTCGATCCCTGGCGTGCCAGCCTGCCCCGTCCCCTAGTGCACTGAGAGAGCGAATGAGACGGGGCATGATGGCACGAGCCTGTAATCCCAGCACTTGGGAGGCTGAAAACAGGAGGATCACTCTGAGTCCAATCTGTGAAGTGAGACCCTATAGACCCTGTACTAAATATACTTTTAAAAAAGCACTTTTTAAATTCTCTGTCAACCAAGAAAGCAGTACTGCTTATTGCTTAGTATCTGCCACAAAATAAAATCATTAATCAAGTCATTGAGAAGGAAAAGAAGTTAGATTTAGAAATTATATGTATTAAACCTAATGTTAGGGGCTGGGGGGCTGACTCAGCAGGCTAAGCACCGACTTGGAGTGCAAAGACCTGGGATCGGTCCTCAGTACTGCATGCCATGCCAAGACCTGGGGCCGGTCCTCAGTACTGCATGCCATGCCAAGACCTGGGGCCGGTCCTCAGTACTGCATGCCGTGCCAGCCCTGGAAGGACATGCAGAGCTGGCCACCCAAACCGTGTGTGGTAGCTCATGCCTGTAATCCCAGCACTGGTAGGCTGAGACAGGAGGATCACTAGGAGTCCAAGCCGTGCAGCAAGAGCCTGTACCAAATAAATAAATAAATAAATAAATAAATTTTAATTAAAAAAGAAATTATATGTACAAAACCTAATGTTAAAGGTGCAAAGAATGTTACTACCTTCAAAAGAACACCCAAAACTTAAGTTATCTACAAAACACAACAGGGAAACTTCAATAGGCTATACTGTTTACTAAATAATTTTATTATGGCACCCTAAAACACTATAAATTTCCACTTTCAGATAAGATAATGTTACTGGCTTAGAATGCTTTGCCATGATGCTTATTTTCTTGAAAGCTCCTAGAGTCAACCTGATTCTCAAGGATCTGGATGTTCAAGCCCCTCACACTGTGCTATCCCATAATCTGTAACTGGAAAGGGAAGCAGGCATGCCCTGAACCGGGGCCCCAGGCCAGAACTGATTGCGACATCAGCTCCTGTGCCCCACGTCCATGCACAACCTGTCCTTCTCCCAGTAGGCACCAGGAAGCCTTCAAACCCAACATGCTGAGCACCGGGTGCACACCTGCAAGGAGGCGTGGCCGCGTAACTGGCCTGCTCTGCCCCGTGCCCCATTAAACTAGCTCAAAAGAAGAACACACACAAAGCGGATGATTACCGAGGGAAGGGCCCTTCTTCACGCACCTATGCTTTGCATGTTTGATTTATGGGATAAACAGTGGGTACCTTGTTACTACTTTTTAGTGCCGACATTGAACCCTTGTAAGATCCTTTTGATGTTTCAGTAAACACAGGGTAAGTTAGTTGTTTATGTACAGTATGCATAAAAACTGCAGCCTGGAGAAAATCCAAGTGGAGCGCCTCCTTTCCAGTTGTCTCTGCTTCCAGCTTGGATGGCGCAATCTAGGCCCGGAGCTGTCCAGGACCTGAGGGTGTCAGCATGCGGGAAGTGATTCCAGAGATGGGAGGAAACTGCGGCCTAACTGAGACCGAGGCTGGGCAGGGAGTCCGGAGCAAGGCGGGCGAGCCGGAGCCTGGCTAGCAGCAGGAAGGGACCGCGTTTCCCAAGCTGCGTGCCCCGAACAGACTAGAGCTGACTTTATTCTCCGTGCATGGATGGTGCTTCCTGGGGCTCTGGGCCTTGGTGCAGCTGGTCTCTGCGGAGGTCCCCAGGACCCAGTGGAGCGCATGCCAGCTTGGAGGAGGCCTGCAGGCCCAGCTCCGGGTTCACCCTGGGAGTGCATCCAACTGACAGTGAGCGAGAAGACTGCAGGGAGGAGTCCAGAGGGCGGCAGGAGCCGCTGCACGTGGGAAGAAGTAATGACGGCCGGGCAGGTGGTGGCCGTGAATCTGGGAACGCCTGGCCACGGGCTCTGAGGATAAACACACTTCCATGTTATTCAGTACAAACACAGAACGGACTTCAATAACATCCTGACCACAACAGAGGAGCGGCAAAAGCAGGCCCACCAAAGAGGGGCTTTCTTCCCTTGATTGTTTAGCTGTGGAGCCAGACGCCGTCTGAGGAAGGCCCGGCCCAGGCCCTGGGCTTCTCCCCACCCCACCCTGCTGTCCCTCCTCCACAGGGGACACAGGCCAAATCCGCCCTGGACTGGGGCCGCATTCCTCAGTTAATCCCCACCAGGGACACCAGCCTCTGTTGACCACCTCTTACTAAACACGGGGGTGGAGGGTCAGAGAGAAGGGTGGTTCCATAGTGCACAGAAGACGTCATCTGGACCACACAGCCCGGGCTGCCGGGCGCCAGTAAAGCAGCAGCACACATCGTCCTTCCTCATTCTTTAGGGTCCTCCATGTGATAGGTATTGCCTTGTTCTGTCTGAATTCCAAGAGAGAGAGATTATGTCCATGTGAACAGGAGAACTGAGTATTTTATAGCCCATGTACATATTTAGTGGAGGAGTAATGATGAGGTATTTATTTTTCCTGTTTGCATGGTGTGGTCTGGGTTTTTCCACTGAAAAGTCACTAAGCCTCTTAAACTCCATAGTGTCTTAAGGTCAAGGAAGTGTGAAGATCTTATCACCACTTTCAAAGGAGACTGAAGCAAAGAGGAAAGGGTCTCATTACTAGGAAAGCCTCACCATCTGTCTTACAGCCTCAAGTCAGGGTGATGCTGCTGTTTGACCTACAAAGTAACACACACCCTGAAAGGAATCGTGTGCCAAGACGCTCAGCTGCCAGGCTGACCCAGCCAAGCCGTCCAAGGTGCGCTGGCAGGGTGATCACGGGAGAAGCACCGCTTTGGCACCTATTTGCAGGCATGATGCCCGCAGCCACCCATCCGGGAAGGGCAGACACCAAGCACGGGGAGCAGATAAACGAGAATTTCAAGCTACGAGGGGTCCCGTGATAACCATCAGATACGATGACACTGCCAGTCAGAGTCCAGGGCGTGAGGACAACCTTTCTAGAAGATGTGAGTGCGAGTTCATCTCTATGATCCCTGTAAGACAGAGCCGAAGGAGAGCCTTGAGGAAGGCTCTGCTGGGTCGGGAGGCATTTACAGGACACAGCAAGGAGGCCACACAAAGGAAGCAGCTCGAGCTGCGGCCCAGGGGCCAGGGCAATGGGCTGTTTCTGATGTCCCCAGTGGTGCCTCAGGTCATGAACTTAACTCTTTCCACAGAGCTGGTCGCAAATTGAACTGCATCACATTCAGTGGTTCGGTTCAGTGTTGACCGGATGGGGAAATTCTCGTCAGTCCTCACGCAATTCAGTTTGCTGCCAGAGACGTGAAGAGTGAAGTCCATGGACTGAGGTACCACTGAATGCAGAAGAAGGAGGAGTCCGTGGACTGAGGTACCACTGAATG